>ML821076.1:38228-68044 GCA_009831015.1 Picea engelmannii | reverse complement strand
TTCAAAATATGTCAAAGATTCCCGATCATGAGCGAGTTTTTCCTTAGCCAATCTTTTGTATTGATTGGCCTCTTCACGCACAACAACTTTTTCTTCTTGAGGCCGCAAAATCATTGACAATGTTTCATTTGCTGCAGTAAACGGAGAATTTCTCTCCTCCTCTAGTTCCGTATAAAGGTCTTGTAAAGCCTGATGTTGGCTACGAAGAGCTTCTCTTAATGTAAGAACTTCATTTTTAACCTATAACATACAAGAACGGCTCCCAGTTTCTCTATAAACCATTGAGAAGATCTGAAAAATGACCTCTAAAACATGAGCTAGATCTCTGTAATGACTCACTTTCTGAAGAAACTGCCTCCAATAAGGGTCAACGGGCTAAAAACGGTTCTGGGTTTTCAACGGCTTGAGCTAATTCGAATCCGTTTGCCCAGAATTGCTCACGCAAAAACGTGACTCTGGGGAAATTACGGGGCAGTTTTCTCTGGCAATAATGAAACCAAAACTAACTCTGAACACCAGGGGGTTTGAATTCGCCCTACAGGAGCCAGGGGTGAACATACAGTGATCTAGGCTAAGGGGAAAGGGTTTGAACAGAGTGGGCTCAGAGATTTTCCCAAGAATCAACAGAGGTAACTCGGCAAGGATGCAGGCATTAATGCAAAGGGTGCAAGGGTTGTAGAGGTTATTTCTGCCATGCATAATAGTTATGCCAAAGCACAACCATCGGTTATCATATTTGTTCAAAACATTCATCATATAGTTTAACACCAAAATTAGATATGCGCCCATGTATCAATCAACATTCAACCAAAGTGCCAAACCGAATTCATATAGTCGACAAGCCTAAGTTTATGAAAATTATCATAAGGATTATATCACATGTATATAAAAAGTTTAATCAAAGACTTATGTATTTTCAAAGATTTAATGATTAGGCAAGTCATATAAAGTTCGAATCCAAAGATTAATGTATTGCAAACTCAATGAAACACAATCCCACAATCAATATAAGAATGACCAGTGAATACAGTTCGAAAGTTCTTTCAGCTACACAATGATAAACAAAGGTAAGCGCATTAAGCACATTGATTAAAAAAAATCATGACAGTTCAGATAGTGATCAAAATGTGACCTCAAAAGGGGAAGTTTTCATGCTTATAGTCGTGAAAACTTTTCGAAGACAAATGTGCAAAAGTCTCAAGAAATGAAAGTTTCGTCTATTTGAAAAATGCGACGAAAACTTGAAGTTCGCAAGACATAGGTGTAGGCAGCTTATAGGGTAATGGAAAAAAAATGTATTGGCTGCCAACACGATTGCCATACTGGAGCTTGTGGCGGTCATTTTTCTGGGTTGGTGACAACTCAAAAGATTCTACAAGCAGGTTACTTTTGGCCGACACTTATCAAATATTGTATAGAATCGGTCAAGAAGGGCCATCTGTGCCAAATCTTCTCTCGGAAGATGAGGGCACATCCCTCTCCCATGTTTCCTGTCATCACAGTTGATCCCTTCACTAAGTGGGGGATTGATTACACTACTTTCAATCCACCTTTAGCAAGGGGGAATTGTTATATCATTGTAGCTGTCAACTACTTCACAAAGTGGGTGGAAGCTATGCCAACATTTAAAGATGATGGAGAGACTGCAACTCTCTTTTTATTCAACCAGATCATAGCAAGGTTCGACGTCTCGAGAGATATTTTTACTGACCATGGCATTCACTTTCAGAACCAAATGATGACCAAATTAACATCAAATATTGGGTTACGGCAAGATCATTCATCACCCTACTACCCCCAAGCTAATGGGCAGGTGGAAGCTGTAAACAAAACTCTTAAGACCATTCTACAATGAACTATCAACTCGGCCAAGTCAAATTGACATTTGATGTTATACTCGACATTATGGGCTTACCGAACATCTATTAAGAATGCAACCGGTTTCTCACCTTTTCAACTTGTTTACGGGCTGGAGGCAGTCTTGCCCATCGAATGTCAGATCCCGTCTCTCAAATTGGCAGTACAATTATTGCCAGACACTTCTCCACTTGAAGAACGGTTAGTATACCTTGAGCATCTCAATGAGTAGCGTCGTGATGCAGCCCTGGCCAATGAGGCTCACAAACATAAGGTCAAGTGTCAATATGATAGGTACATTCATCCTCAGATTTTCTCTGAAGGTGACCTTGTCCTGGTCTATGACCAAGATAAGGACCCCCTGGGGGCAGGAAAATTCAAACCTATGTGATTCGGACCTTTCATCATAAAAGAGGTATTAAAAAATGGCACCTATCGTGTGGTTGATTTCGAAGGGAATGATTTGGTTGAGCCTAGAAATGGGCTCTACCTCAAGAAGTATTACTCATAGGTAGGTCACTATAGGTAAATTTTTGTAACATATGTATAGTCTTTGTACTATTACTTTTTAGTTTCTTTTAAATGTTATGGACGTGTCATTGATGTTATCTTTCGTCAATATGGCAGATGTCAAGTGATTCCGAGGTGTTCGTTGGGTATGCAGATGGTGCTAGTTGGTACACTCGGAGTCTTGCCTCCGTAGCTTGGGTAATCTTTACACCTTAGGGCCAGTTGTTATCCTACGGAGGTATATGCTTAGGTGACACCGCAAATAGTGTCGCCAAGTACAGTGCATTTATTGAGTTTCTTCATGACGCTTTGTCATTGGGTATCTCTCATCTCTAGGTCTATCTCGACGCTCAACTGGTTGTGTCTCAGTTAAACAGAGTATATCGGGTTCATGATCCAACTTTACACTGACGATTCCTTAGGGTACGTCTCTTAGAATGAAACTTTGATTATATTACATATTTTCATGTTCCTAGGAGATTAAACCAAATTACAGATACTCTAGCTAATCAAATTTTAGATTGGCATCTTTCACACATATGAAAGAAAATTGACATAAGCATGTAAATACATTTTTTCACACGTGATCAATAAGACACAAAAGACCAAAAAACCATATATAGTATCATAAAGTAACCAGATTACATAGATGGAAGCAAGCACCTAAAAAATAGGACCAATAACGAGTAACATGGCTTATGCCCTCAAAAAATATATACAAGTGGTGCTTGTGGCACGTAAAATGTTTAAATAGGTTCAGGACCTATGGGCCCTGTTATACTGGCCCACAACATGGGATAAATGCCTAAACAATCGGACCCACATCCGATGTGCCCCCACTACATGAGGTTGCATGGATGGCGGCGGGTCCTCAATCTCTGCCATCGGGATTGTGCGAGTGAGTGCAGTAAAGTTCCGCTCAAATCGTCTAAGTACCCTCTCAGCCTCCCTGGCTGGGAGGTCTCCTGCTACTGCTGGTCCCTTGGCAGCGGTGGCTGCGGCCCCTGGCCGAGGATGATGCCTATTCCTTGCATAATCGGTAGGTTGCACTGGTCCCACGTCTGCATGCAACAAACGTATATCTGTCAAAATCTCTGGCATAAAAAAATAAAAATGATATATATAACAAAAATGACATAAAAATTACATATACAACAAAAAAACTACAAAGGTAGAGACTTACCCATCTCCCCTCGCTCCTCACCAGAAGGTACTGGTATCTTCGGGTCTCTCGAAAATTCTATCCCTGCATATGGGTAATCCTCGATCACAAGGATCTGCCATGAAAGCCATGCAAAAAAGTCATCATCGAAGGACTCATTGGTCCTTCCACCACCCTGTCGTGGCAGTAACACTACCCATCTACATACAACAGGAAAAGAGGCCTGATGTCCTCGTACCACTACCCGAGGACTAAAACTTGGGACTCTCTCAAAAAAGAACGAACAAAAAATAGTCCCTAACTTGAAGTTCCTCTATGTCCGCTGACGACAATCTATCAATTGCCTCTTCATACACTCTAGTAGTGTGGTACTCCAGTCGAAAATTTGTGCACTCAAGAACTGGTAAACATATTTCATCTGTGCGCGGGACGCCTGATACAAGGCCCCTGAATCGGTAATCTTCCCAATGAGCAATAATATCATTTGCAACGATAGGTTAGTGATCTTACTTATGGGTACCTGGGAGATCAAACAGTTTGTCCCAGCCTCATAGTGCAGGGCTGTCAGTTCTGCTATGTTATGCGGCCTTGACGGAAACTTCTTGAAATTGACTGGTTCCCCTCTCCTTGAGAGGCCAGTCAAAAAGTAGATATCTTCGGTGGTGGGTACCAGTGATTGCCCCTCTAGCATGAAAGCCTCTGCATCAGGGTGCCAATAGTCAACCAAGGCATTCAGTAGCCTCGGTTGCACCCACATAAATGGACATAGGAATAACTTTAGCAAACCACATTGCATTAACAAGGCCATGACATTCGGATCTCCCACAACCAACTCACCAACTTCTTCATGCTCCCTTTTCCTCCAGTGGACATACATCCTACCAAAACAACAAGGTTCAGGAGGGTGAGTGAGTGCTTTTTGGTTCTTTTTGTCTATAAAGGGAGGTCCACGCGTGTTGTCTAGGTGACAGTCGCGTGTACACATGAGCAGGTTTTACTCTGCTCGAGTGTACACGCAGCCTGTCCAGAGACAACTCACGTGGACCTAGGGATGACCTTTTAAAGGTCGATGACCACCCAAAACATGAAATAAAAAACAAAAATAAAGAATTGAATAGCTAGATAGGGGAGTTTGTACTTACTTGGTCCAGACGAAAGTTTGTTTCGTCCACTGTAGCTCCTGGAATCACCGTTTTTATCAAAGAGGGTCTTTTGGCTCTAGAGTCAATTTCCAAATCAACAATGGTGATAATGAGCTGCCAGCTTCTATTTATAGACTTTTTGGCCTCTTTTTGTCACTTCTTTGGCCTCCCTTATCATTTTCTTTATACCAAAAACCATTTAGAGTGATTTAGGAGTTATATGGGAGGGATTTGATCGGGTATTGGGACATTGTTTTTGAGTTTTGAGTAAATTTTGACGGTCCATAATTTTTTTTCCAGCAATCAACTTGAGCATATAGGTTAGGTTTCTACCCTGATTTTTGTATCTCGTTGTCTTTTTCATTTTCCATAGGATCGATCCCATCGGATTTTGACACGGAACTATCATTTCTTCTTTAGAAGTGTCGCAACTTGGTGGTATAGCTTACCGAAACATGGATGCCCTAGGTAGATCCTGGTTGCATTATGGTATTCATGTTGTCTCTACAACACTATAGGCTCGGGAATCCTTGCAGTTTTTCCTGAATACAAGTTTGAGCCTCATTTGCATGATTCTTCTTCGCTCTTAACCTCACCCTCAGGACTCCCAAAATATAACGGGTCCTCTTTTAAGCCCTTTTCATACCCTCTAAATATGAAAAGATTACCGAGTGATCTTGTGGCCTTTCATGCTCGTTAAACTGAAATTTGAAGTCATGTCTGTCCGGCGGTAGTTTACCCCTTTTTCGGTCTAGACGGTCAACTATATGAACAAAGGTATACTCTATGGAACTTCAGCTCTATAGAAGAGTACTCTCAGGTATAATTTTATCTCTTTTTTGGGCCTGAGGGACTAAACTTATGAAAAATGAACCCCCACGGAGTCCATAGTTAAGCTCTTTTCAGACTCCCTAAAATTGAAAAGATTGTCGAGTGACCTTATTCTTTCACACTCGTTAAATTGGTCCAGAAGAACATTCCTGACGGAGTCCATAGTTAAGATTTTTTCAGACTCCTTAAAAATGAAAAAATAGCCGAGTGATCTTGTCCTTGTCACACTCGTTAAAATGGTTTTGAATCGACGTCTAATCGGTGCCATTTTACCCTTTTTCGAACCGACTACACTATCTTTGAAAAAGGTACCCCAATGGAGTCTCCTTTTATGTTCTTTCAGACTCTCTAAATATAAAAAACCACCGATCTTACCTTCTCTAGGCTCGTTAAACTTACATTGAAGGAAGTTACCATTGTGTGTTTTATTAACCGCGTTTGCATACCTTATACGCCAACCTTGTAACAATTTTCTTCTGTGTCTTAACACCCTTGGCCCCCAGAAGATTTTTCTCGAGTATCATTATTATGAACATCAGTCTTGCCCTTGTGCCTTGAACTTGTATGTTTGCAACACTCGTTCCTCCTTTGTAACGTAATATTCCTTTATTCTTTTTCCAAAACTATTGAAAAGGACAAAAAAATCAAATATACCCCAAAAAGAGGAAGGGAAAAGTATTTTCTTTATTGGCAGCATAATGAGTCACCCTTGGATAAAGCACATCTTTCTGTTTGTTCATCAAACCCTGGGATTTAATATGACCTTAGGAAGTTGTTCTCGCTACATAGAGCTGTGTCCTCTCCCATTTGGTTATTCTTCCAAACATATGGAGAGTTTGCATTTCCTCCTGCCTCGTAAACTTATGTTAATTCCATGCTACCTGAGTCTCATCATTTATCACGCTATTGTCCAAGGGAATTTTGTCACCAAGCCTAAGTCAACCCCTCTACATTTTTTTCTCTTGCCCTCATGCTCGACCATCCTGAATGTCCAATCAAGTCCTTGTTTGAAATCAATGAAGCCTTTAGTCTGATCATCAAGTCCATGACCGATGAGCCATCGAAGACCTCTGGGTAGTGCATTCATACACTCATATTACACTCCTACCTAAGTTTGGAAGATTTTGAAGTTGTTGCTCGAGCTATGAAGACCTCATCTCCAGCCATCAGGATGAATCAACTTCTGAAATATGGATACTCTATATGTATATCTTTCTGATTTCGAGATGTAGCTACGCTGTGTATTGTTTGCAGCTACTCTTTATATAGTTATATGATATGAATCTACAGTGTATTTGATTGGTAGCCATGATTCTATTTTATCCCGAGCATGGGTATGCCCGCCTCGGTGAGACATTTGTTATTTTGCAGATGGCGCCTCCCGGTTCCTGATACTTGGGCTCAATTGTTCGTCACATCAGTAAAGATTGGTAATGTATTTCGGCCATCAGATGCTCTTCTAACCTCACACAATAGGGGGCATCTATTATAACCGTAAATTGCACCATACATTCTTACTTGGCATCAGGCCATCTCATATCCCTTCTTTGCCAAAGCACTACTAAACAACTCTTTGAAAATCCTCTTTTATAAAGGCCCATGTGCCCTACTCCATTACTGCATGCATGTACACGTTGGCTGACCCAAAACATCCCGCGTGGATTGACAAAAGCACGAAAAAAGGAAAGTTGATGATGGAACACAAAATCTATGGGTGAGTTAACTGAAACTCTCAGCCATGCATGGCTGAGGGTTCATCCAAATACCTAGCTCCTTCTAGCCTATAAAAGAAGGGGTAGGGGTCCCATTTGAAGGAGGAAAAATATAGGAAAGAAACTCTACCCATTTGCGTATTCCCATTGTCCCAACCCTTTAGCCTTTCCTTGTGCCAAAGGAGATACAAAGAAAAGTAGTTGGAGGACAGTCGAAGAGGAGACCGGGATCAGGTTCACGGAGCGGTGGCTAGTCTTAGCTTTTGTAAGTTGAATCATTCAAAGTAATAAAGAAAATGCTTTCCCGTCCCAATTCATGAATTTTTTATAGTTTGATTAGTATATGTTTGGATTTCTAACCCGTTAGTATATAAGTAGGATGCATGCATAGTTGTTGCTTGTCTTGTATGCAGGTCAGCTTTGAAAGGAGTATTGCGAACAAGTAATCAAGTACAATGAAGGATCGAAATCAAACATCGAGAATGAGGTAGGTTGATATTTCCATGCATTTACTAAGAAAAGGGGATTTAAATCTAGGGATGAAGGTAGAAAGTAGTTTTTATTTGGTCATCTCTGCATGCAAAGTCTAAACCCTATTTGCTAGTCCGTGGGGAGATTTCCTTCACAACAAGTGTGCATTAAGCGAGGAAAGGAGATGCCTTAATAATTTTGGAAGGGCTCAGTGAGAACCCATCAGAAGGCTAAAATGAGCACAAGGATTGTGCCAAGGATAAAGTAATTTCACCTTACAATCTCATGAGGAAGAGTGTTAAGTTTCCAAGAGGGCACTAGAAAGTCTGCAGAAGGATGCAGGAGATTCGAGACCCTCGAAGGTTTCAAGCCGAGAAAAGTCAAAGGAGAACTAGTGCATAAATCTGCAAGGAGTGCTTGAGTAGAAGTTGTCGAGAAGGCACAAGAATCCCTTTGAGTAGTAAAGGGACTAAAACCTTAAAACTTGAGTAAGAAAAATATCAAGAGAGACAATGCAAGGAGTGCATGGAAGAGTGAATTTATTCCAAGTTCATAAGCTCAGGAGGAGTAGTTCAATTTTGCATGCAGAGCGCAAGTCTGCGCTAGAGATGAGGTCAATTTTCATTGTCAAATCTCAAGAGGAAAAGAGAAATTGAGACCCTAGCAACCAGGTTCCCAAGAGAAGGTTCGAAGGCCACAAACTTTGAACACTTACAAATTTTCCTGAGTTTGGGAGAGCGAAGAAGATCAAGAGGAAGAGAGACAAATGTCATCAAATCAGCTGCAAGGAGGAGATCTGAACCATTTAAATTGACGTCCAGACACCCAAAGGAGCACGTAGAGAAGTAGAACAGATCTTGTCCATCAGATCTGGGTGCGACGAACCAGTAAGTGTTGGATCTAGGTAAAGTGCACGAGCCTTAACCTTCTGTGTGCACAGGAGAGAAGACTTGTCAAAGTCTCGAAGTCCTGAAGAGGGTAGGGACTGTCCATCATCCAGAGGCACATGGTTCTAGATCGTGGAATATGGTCGAAAACACTCTGGAAGAAAGGCGGTGTAGAAGGTGGAAGAACTCCCAAAGAGAAGGGATCCATATTGGATCCTATCCTTTGGTGTAGGAAGGCATGTGGCAGCAGATTCAAAGGTCCGGAGGTATAAAACCACAAAGAAATTAGAGAGTAGAGTTGGGATAACTCCCGAAGAACTGGGGGCTAAAGCAGATGTGGGTTGTTCATTGGTAAGAATAGGTGTCACCAGATCCTGCACTCCAGAGCATAATCCCTTCAGAGGAATTATAGAGTGGAGGTGCAAAGACTCGTGAAGCCTGAAGTTGTGAGGTCATTAGGTCCATTCGTGAAGGAGGACACTTAGAAGAAGATATGCTAGTCCAGATACTTAGCACTCCGGAGGTATTGTGGAGAAGTGTTTTAGAATTTCCTGAAACGTCGAAGCCCAAAGCCCAAAGCACTTAGGGAGGTTTAGGCCTGGGTCATAGCCCAAGGTCACATGAAATAAGGGGAGCCTATCCTAGAGAGGTAATGCCTAATATTTGAATCCCCAAATAAGGATTAGGGATTAATAGGAGATCGTGGGTCTCACAGAACCTGCACTTTGAAGGAAACGGGACCTGTGTAAATTAGTTTCGGGTCTAGCAGATCCTGAAGAGTCGATCCGACTCCTTGATTTGAATTATCCTAGACTGGAATATCGCGCAACCCCAAGGGAGAGTAGGGGGGTTTTCATCACTTAACCTTCAATAATACATGGTTACACACTTTAAACTCCCTATGAGTTCTACCCTTGTCAACATAGATTTTTTGCCTGTCTTGGGAAGCCTCTTAAATTCTATTAAATACTCAATATTTTCTCTTCCATTTCTCTAAGAAATTAAGTCCCAATTACTTCCCTATCAGCTGGATTGTCCCATATTACAAGAGTGTTGCACTTTTTTTCCATAAAGTGCTTCAAATGGGATCATCTTCAGAGATGCTTGGTACTCATTGTTGTAAGAAAACTCTGCCAAGTGTAGATAGTCTTCCCACTTTAATGGTTTGTCCATCACATACATTCTTAACATATCTTATATTACTTGGTTTACCCTCTCTTTCTTCCCATCAGACTCAGGATGATAGGTTGTACTAAAGTTCAGATTGGTTCCAAACCACATGAATAATCCCTTCCAAACTTTTGAAGTGAATTTGGGGTCTCTATCAGACAAAATTGTCTTAGGAATACCATGAAATCAGGCCATTTCCCTCATATAGATATCAACAACATTAGTTTCTTTGTGATTAGTCTTCAATGGAATAAAATGGGAAGCCTTGGTAAGCTTTTCCACTACTACTATGATAGAATCGTGATGCTTTCTTGTCCTTGTAAATTTAGTGATGAAATCCGTTGTCACCACTTCCCACTTCCACTCAGGAATGGGTAACGAATGCAGCAACCCAACTGGGTATTTATGCTTAGCCTTAACACTTTGACACTTCATACATCTGACAATGTACTCAACAATTTCTTTCTTCATACCTGGCCAATAGTATTGGCTCCTGACTACTGCCACTATTTTTTTATGTCCTATGTGTCAAACATAAGGCACATTATGCATCTCCTTCAAGATCATACCTTTCAATTTTAGAGAATTGGATATAAAAATTATGTTCCTATATAGGATCATTCCATCATCTCTCAATTTATAATCTTCCACTATCTGCTGCATTTTACCTTGCTGCAATTTTGTTACCATCTCTATGTACTTCAAATTTTCTTTTGCAGCTTAAAAAATTCTATCTTTAAGATCTGTTTGGTGCATGCTAATGGTTGTAGCATGTAACTCATGCACTCTCCTGTTGAGTGCATCAACCACTTTGTTATCGCTTCCTTTGATGTGATTGATATCAAAGTCATACTCATAGAGGAATTCTAACCATCTGCTTTGCGTGGAATTTAAAGTTGGTTGATCAAAAAAATACCTCATACCATTATGGTCTGTCGTCAATTCAAATTTCTTTCCCATGAGGTAGTGCCTCCACTTATTTAAGGAATTTACTATGCCTTCCAACTCCAAATCATGAGTGGCATATAGCCTTTCATGCTCTTTCAACTTTCTAGATTCAAAACATACTACCGAACCCTTCTGACTAAGGATTCCACCAAGTCCCTCTTTGCATGCATCTGTGAAAACCATGAAGTTCTCGTTAGGATATGCAATTCTCATAATTAGAGCACTGGTTAGCAAGTTCTTCAATTGATGGAAGATCTTTTCACATTCTATTGTCCATTGAAACTTCACCCCTTTCCTTTCCAAGGAAGTGACTGGGTGAGAAATCCTTGAAAACCATACAATTAATCTTCTGTAGTATCCAACTAGACCCATGAAGGATCTGACTTATGCCACATTCTTGGGTGCTGGCCATCCTATAATGGCCTCAATATTTTCAGGATCCACCGCTATCCCTTCTTTGTATATGATATTCCCCAAATAATGAATTTGGTTATGATAAAATATGCACTTGATCAATTTCGTATAAAACTAGTGTTCTCTTAACACTTGGAACACCATCCTCAAGTGATGCTCATGTTATTCTTTTGTCTTGGAATATACAAGGATGTCATCCAAAAATACAATGAAAATCTTGTCTAAGTACTCTTGGAAAACACCATTCATCAAACACATGAAAACAACTGGTGCATTTGATAACCCAAATGGCACCACTGTAAACTCATAGTGACCATACCTTGTTCTGAAGGAAGTATTGTTGATGTCTTCATATTTAATCCTTACTTGATGGTATCCTGACCTGAGATAAATCTTTGAAATATCCTTTCATCCTTCAACTGATCAAAGAGATCATCAATACTCGGAAAAGGATACTTGTTCTTCATAGTTACTTTATTTCACTGCCTGAAATTAACAAACAATATCAAGGTCCCATCTTTCTTCTTCATAAATAACACTGGGGAACCTCAAGATGAAACACTTGGGCATATGCACCCATTCTTTAGTATCTCTTCAAGCTGCATTTGCAACCCCCTTAGCTCTAGAGTACTAATTCTGTAGGCAGTCTTTGACACTTGAGCTACTCCAAGAATCAAATTTGTAGAGAAATCAATATCTCTCTTATGGGGTAGTCATGGTATCTCCTTAAACACATCCTCTAACTCTTTTAGGACTGCTTTATCTCCTAGATTTGGCACCCTGTCCTTATGTGTTTCCTCCATATGAGTTGAAAATACTTGGTATCCCTTCCTGTAACACTTCTTTAGCTGCATTGCTGATATTTCATGGACAATGACTACCCTAGGAATTCCTTGGACTGCTCTTGAGTTTCCTTCCTCATCTTGGAAAGTGAATGCCTTGTTATGACAATATAATATGGCATGGTGTTGGTCCAACCAATCCATACCAATTATAAAATCATATGAACCCAAATGCAAGATGTTCATATATTCCTTTGTATTCATCCCATTCATGCCCAATGGACATGACTGAACCAACTCAACAACCTTTCTCTTGGCTCCAGTAGCCAGCTGCACCAGCCAAGATTTCTCATGCTTGCATCTTGAAAATTGCAATATTTCCAATACTTAGGATCTATATAGCTATTACTAACCCTTGAATCAATTAAAATAGTAAAGGCATGGTTATTTATCATACCTTATACTTCAATCATGTGTGATTGAAACTCTTCTTGTTTGTTGTTCAGGGATGCATAGATCCTTGGCACACTTCTTCCCATGTCCTCCACTATTTTTTCTTCTTGGACATTGTGGAGAGCTCTCACTTTTTCATCTTTGTGTGGAAAATCCTAATACTTATGATATCCTTTACAACCCCAACATTGCATCGATGGTTTCCTTGGCATTTTCCCACCTGCCTCAACCATCTTGGAATCTCTAAGAGTTTGTTATCCCTAAAGATTATTTATGAAAAATGGAGGCTTTCTCCCCTTCTTCCTCATATATCTGTTAAAATTATTCTTTTCCTCCCAAGCCTTCTAGAAGGTAGGCTTTCCCTTTTATTGATCATACAAGAACTTATCTCTTCTTATGGTTTCTTCCAAAGATTTAGCATCATCATACTGAATCTTGTCATTGATGAAGGATGGTATTCCACTTAGATATCTCTGGATCTTAATTGTCTCATCTTTGATGAAGGAGACATACTTCAGTAGTTCTAGGAATCTCCTTTCATACTCATCAATGTTCATGATGCCCAGATTGATTTCAAAGAACTCTTTCATATTTTTGTCATAATATCTCTTGGTCAAGTATTTCTTCTCAAAATGATTCTTGAATTCTTTCAATGTCACATTTTTTTCCTTAATGTGTTGCACCTGCACAAGCTGGTCCCACCACATGGATTCTTTTTCTTTCATCTGGTCGATTGCAATTCTCCCTTCTGCATGAGAGGAATAATTATGCAGTTGGAAATATTTCCTCATGCCCAACAACCATGTCTCAACATCTTCATCCTTCTTATGCTCTCCATCAAAAGTAAGAGGTTTGATCTTTTTCATTTCTACCTTCAATTCATCCACCCCAAACCTCCTATGCTTCTTGACAGGGGATGGAATTGAGATTCTACGTTCTATCCTATTGGAATTCCTTTGAGAGTGGTGGTGGTGTCTGTTGTCACTCCTTGATCTTATTTTATCATCAAGAAATTTGGGGCGTCCTGACTTGATAGAGACACTCTCCTTGTCTAACTTTTTCTCAATTTTGTCTAGGATTTTCATTAATTTCATGTTGAAGTCTTCCTTCTTCTCTTTGTCCTTCATAATCCTTTGATTATCATCTTTGTGGCTTTGGACATCTTCCTGCAATTTTTTTATGGTCTCCACCAGATTCATATATTCATCCTTTCCTTCTCCATGTCCATTGGAATTTTTTCCTTCAATTCCTATATGGACATTCATTCCTCTAACCTCATATTTCTAATTGTAAGCCTCTTGTGCATCCTTGTTGGAACTCAAACAATTTTTTTGGAAACATTGGTCATGTTTGACCATTTTTGGGACTTCGATAGGCTGGTCGAAGATGGAGCACCCAGGCGAAGTAGATATCATGGGATCTGGCCCTTTTTGCGGGATTTTTGGGTTTTAGGATTGATGTAACGGGTATGGGATTTCATCCCATGGGGTTACCCATGCTTATGCCTCTTTTATAATGTATAAATAAGTAGCTAGGAAATGTAAGAAGGGAGACTTAGTAGGCCAATGGCTTAGTGCTAATGTTAGCTATGTGCAAGAAGATGTGTTAAGGCTTGTAGAGCTAAGTGCTTTGTGCATAGACTGTGAAAAGGATTTGTGATTGGACCTTGTTATAGGATAAATCCATAGGTGCATACACTAACCGATCTCCCTATATCCACCTGGATCTAGAACAAAACAGGACAAAATAATACACTTTCCCTAGATCTAGACTATTGAATGAACTAAGAGATAAGGGTTATGGACATACCTTATGAACGCTTTCCTTAGGTGTCTGTTGTTCCTAGCTTTGCTCCAATGCTCTCGTCCCGACCAGATCACAACAAAACGAACCAATCGAAGTAAAGGCAGATTAAGATATTCAACGACTAGTCTATACATATGATCAAGGAATTATGTAATAAAGTGACATCATCTTTATGGGAAAGAGACATATTACTGTATTGAATTAATTGAAAGTGAAACTTACAACCTGATCCTTGATTTCATAGGACTCCTTTCGATGGCTTCTATCTCTGACACACACACTTGCTCATGCATGAAGAAAATCAACTACTTGTGATGACCTTGCTGTTATCTCTTGTTGCTGTAGCATCAGTCCTCCATACAATCTTGCACTAGTTCTCTAATCAATCTCTTGCTAACTTGTTGCTTGCTTAACTTAACCCCTTCCATGAGCAATCTCCTCAATATATAGGAAGAGATAGATTAGTTACTTGGATAGGGAATGATCCCAAGATATCTGGAATGATAGTACTTGAATAACCACTCGAAAGCCAACTCACCCTTCTAGAAGATTCCCTTCTAGAAGGTTCAAGATCTTTATTTTTTTCCCCTTTAAGAGCATGTTCGCACCCTAAAAATGAGTACAGTGTGAGAAGTTCGCACCCCAGCTTAAGGTATCCTACGGGAATCAAGCATTCTCGCAATATAATATACAAGTAGCCTGCAAACATGTTTCAAAATGTGAGTTCTGGAAGAAGACAACTGTAACTTTTCTCAGGAAAGTGTTCTTGGTAAAACGCTTGATTTTCCATCATCACGACATCATCATGACATCATCATAATGACCAAATTTGTGGATAACATAATGCCCCCCAAAGTTTGAGAGTAGAACTAGTGATAGTCGATAGACTTTGTAAGCTGCATGTGTGTGTCAAGAACCAAAAGCACATCTAATCAGATACCTGCAAACATCCAAGAATCAACAGAATATCATGTATATCAATTCCAAGGTAGGCATTCCTATACTCAGATCATATATTGATGACAATCGTAAACCAAGGTCATGGCCACCAATCATACACTGTGGATCCATGCCGTCACTATATAGCACAGCCACCTGAATACACTGTGGATCTGTGCGACAAATTTTCAGTCAAGACGACATAGCCACAAATCATACACAGTGGATTTCTGTGTTGCAAATCATGCATACTCCATCGCAACCTGGAACACAAAGATAATATCCAGGGTCGTCAATCTCGTCGCCCAAATTACGAATATGACCATGTGATTACATGTGTCGAAGTCAAACATGGTAGAAACTACTTGATTACCGGTCATTGATGTATACCGTTAACAAGTGTGAGGGAAATCACCATTAATGCCAATGACTCCCAAGGTACTATAGTAAAATCTGTCGATTGTGAATAAATGAGTTGATGTCGAACACTCGACGGAATCTCTTGATCAGGGGTCAATGATGTAAACCCACTGTCGAAAGCAAGAAACTTTCCATTGAGGCATGCAAGCTTCAAGGTACTAAATAATTTCTAAGTCTTAATTCTGGATAATGTGCTGAAGTCGACAGAACAAGACTCGTCACAGGAGGGCCTTGATGTATCCCACATCAGTGACACGAAATGAGTAACAGAGTTTGAAAATGAGACAGAGCATGTGACAATTGGACTTTGGACACAGGGAAGGCTGACACGGAATGAAAATATAACTGCAGATGGCTGACTCAAAAGAGGTTTGGACTGCTCTCGAACATATGGATGACATGACCAATGATTTGGCAGCATTGACTCAAAGAAGACACATGGAAAGACCTTGTTATTGAATCGAATGAGAGACAAATGGATTTCCCAAACCGGCTTCAAATGATGAATAGGGGGTGTCATGTTCAAGAGTGACACTTACTGCCAATTAACATAAAAATGAAACATATCCCTTTCCCAAAGTTTCCCCCACCATTTCTGGCAAGTACCTCTTTATTTTTATGCAAGCTTGAAGAGGATTACATATGCTTGTTGATATAAGCTCATCCTTCGGACGAGTCCCTCGGAGTATTTTTAACGAACCCTAAGAAGGAGTCGTTCGGTCCCGTCACAGGCCAGTCAATGTTTGTTTAACGAGTCTAGAGATAAAAAACTCGAAGGTTTTTCGGGATTATAGAGTTAGAAAAAACACTCAAAAGAGAACTCTCTCAGTTCCTTTTTCGTACAATAGTCCAACGAGACCGAAAAAGGGTTAAACTATCGCTCGAAGGATGCGTAACTTCAAATACTTTAACGAGCGTGAAAATAGCAAGTTCGCTCGGCAATCTTTTCATGTTTAGGGAGTCGTGAAAAGAGCTTAAAGTCAACTCCAGGGGGTTCCTTTTTCGTGTAACCACAGCGAGCCCAGAAAAGAGATAAAACAACGCTCGATCACGTTCTCATGTTTTTTGCAAGTGCAAGAACGGATAAAAAACACTTGAAGTTTTAGATCAAAACCATAGGAAACAAACAAAAACACATCATATCGTAAAAGTTTTTTGTCCATAATCATCTTCATTGGGTACCTGCAAGTCATTTTACACACTTTCGTATTAGAAATTAGGGTAAAATAGTGAATAAATATAAAAAACCCACTTTTATCATGGTAAAAAGTAAATAAAACAAATTTACTATTCATTTTTACCATATTGTTTTACCCATTTACCATTGTAGTGAAAAAAACTTCCATTTTACCTCTGATCTTCATCGTCGATTTTCGAGAGCTTCGGGGCATCATTCCATGAACCGTCTGGATCAGATTGGTAAGTTCTCCATTCTCTAGCTTTTCATGGTTTAATTTCATGATTTTAGTGGCTAAATTTCAAGTTTTGAGTTAGTTTTAGAAACCCTATGTGTGAATGAGGATTCTCACAGGCTGCCCATACGGGGCCTGCGAGAAGTATTCATTCTCACAGATGGGCTTGAGTTACAGTGCGAGAATTTCGCACTGTGCGCTATAAGCCACCTGCGAACAACGCAGAGCCCAATTTTTTTTATAATATTTAGCCAATAAAACCAATTTTTCTCATGTTTTAAATCATTAATTATGTTCACATGGTTTCCATGCAGGTTAATAACCATCACAATGGTGCTCGAATGGAGAGAAAGGGAACACGAGGATGATAATGCAACCACCAAAAATCACCCTCAAACCATTGCCGCTTTAAGAGATTGCGGTCTCCTAAAGTATTTCCGCATACCGGGCATGAGAGCCCAAGTTCGATTGTTGGAACATTTAGTCCGGATGTGGGATCTGGATCAGCAGGTTTTTAATGTCAGTGCTCACACTTTGACAATCGACATTGAGGATATCTATTTCCTAACTGGGTTGTCAAGATAGGGTTCTTATGTTAGTTTGACTGGTAACCGCAGGGGTGGTATGAAAATGAGTGAGTATTGCCGAGAGTATTGCGTGCCAGAGGCTGAACGACAAAAAGGAAAAGTGGCCATTTGGGGAGTGACTGATATAACTCTCCATACCATTCTCTTCGCTATAGCTCGGATGGCAAGAAGTGCTTCCCCGCATATGGCTCTACAGAGCTATTTTCAGTATTCCCTCGAGTGTGTCGAGCCCTGGGTCTTCAACTGGGCTGGTGCAGTGTTACGCAATCTTAAAAAACAACTGACCAAATGCAGGCGTGGAAATCTAAAGCAGTTTGGTTATGGATCACTGCTAGTGTCCTTCTTCTGTGAGAGGGTCCCAGTGTATAGGCTTCAGGTTGATTGGCACTTTCCGGGTCCCAGGGATCCACGGATGTTACGATGGTTCCAACTCATGGCTAGACATGTGACAGGACCTATCGTCAGGTATGACGATCGCTTTTTTGACTGGCTCCAAGGCTAGGTTTTGATGATAGAGGATTATGCATATGCTGGCTTGGACTTTCGCGGTGATCCTGACCTTGCCCTTCCTAAAGATGCACAGTGGGGAGATATTGGTAAGAAGCACACCAACTTTTATCTTTTTAGATGATTTTGTATTTTCATCATATTAAATGTTTTTGGTTTTATGGTTTTATCCGAAGACTAACACCAAAATCTTGTTGATAACACAGATGTTGGGGCATATAGACCTGCTGGTAGTTCTCATGTCCAGCATCGAGGAGAGGCAGTAGTTGCAGTCCCCCAATATGTCGAAGACTATCTGACAGTGGAGCAAAACTTAGAGGGTCTGATGGTCGATGTTCCAGATATTCCTCTAGAAGAGATCCCACGACGCGATCAACGTCACACCGTGGGAGTCTCTGCCTCTATGGGTCATTTGCTCCGCAGAGTAGCTAGGACCTTAGTGTGCTATCATGAAAATCATTAGTGATGTCACTTTGTAGAAGCCAGGAGCTTCATTTTTTGATATTTTGGTCTTCGGACAAATTTTGTAAAAACAAACTTTGACTGTTATATATACATGGGTTCTACCGGCTTACTTTACAATTGTGTACAATTTAATGTGTTTGATTTTATAAGTGATTTAAATGCCTGTCTAATACATAATTAGCTAAAGCATCTGTCAATGTATTAAGACTTCTCGGAATGTGTTGATATTCTATGTAATCAAAATGTCTTTCCAAGAGGCGAATCCGCAAATATATCCTTAATAACGTAGGACTTCGAATAGAATATACAGTACTGAGCTGCAGTACTACCAACTGCGAGCCAAGTCGAACAACCAAATAACGTATTCCGAGAGAGATAGCATCAACCAATAATTCAACCACGGTGCTATACTCTGCAATGTTGTTGGTTGCGCGGCCCAGACATATACCTCGTAGAGATATGAGTTCGTTTGTCGAGGCATAGATTGCCTAAGCAGCGGAAGCTAGGTTCCGAGTACTACGACTAGCACTGTCGGCGAAGCCAATATAAGGTAGAGAATACTCTGACATCTGGAAATCAAACACAACGTCACGTAAGGGTAGAGACTAGATAACATCAAAACAAAACTAAAGTAACACACTCACGCAGTATGATACATAAAATACAAGTACTCATGCACACATGACTTATGCATAGTACTTCTTTAAGTACAACCCATTCCTGGGTTCACTCAAAGGTACACCATCATAATCAACTAGTTCATACGCTCCTTTTTCCAACACTCTGCTAACAATGTAAGGCCCATGCCACATTGGTTCGAATTTCCCAGCTCCTAGGACATCTTTATCTTGTTCATACAGAAGAACAAGATCTCCTTCAGACAAGACACATAGTTTGACATGCTTGTCATATTGTGCCTTAACACGTTTCTTCTGGGCTTCTATTACAAGAGTAGCGTCACGACGAGTCTCGTCTAATCGCATCAAATACAACAGACGTTCCTCTTCAGTAGAAGTATTAGGTAAGAGCTCTACAACTAGCTTCAAAGACGGGATCTCACATTCTATTGGTAGAATGGCTTCCATGCCATAAACTAATCGAAAAGGCGTGAATCCTGTGGCAGACTTAACAGATGTCCGATATGCCCACAATGCTGAAAATAACATCGTGTGTTAGCTAGTTTTATGGATTCCTATCATCCGTCGAATCATAGTTATAAGAACCTTATTGATGGATTCGACCTGGCCATTGGCCTGTGGATAATAGGGCGTTGAGCTATCATGATGAAGGCCCAACTTCTCAGTAAGTTCAAACATCATATTATTCCTAAAATGACTACCGTGATCGGTAACGATAGCCTGAGGAACACCAAAATGAGTGATGACATGGTTGAAAAGGAACAAGGCTGCAATCTTCCCAGTATTGTCGAATGTCGACATCGCCTCGGCCCACTTTGTGAAATAATCAACAACTACAATAATGTAACCATGCCCCCCAGTCGAGTGAGGGTGACATGTCATGAAGTCAATGCCCCATTTAGCAAAAGGACCGACTGAGACTACAGGATGAAGGGGAGCAGGATGCGATCGAATCTTCTGATTATAAGTCTAGCAGGCATGACACTTCTGAACAACAATAATGCAGTCAGTGAATAGGGAAGGCCAAAAGTAACCTACACGTAAGATCTTCTGGGCAGTAGCATACCCAGACATATGACCACCACATGCTCCGGAATGGTAGTCATTCAAAGCTTTCTCAGCTTCTTCAAAAGTCAAACAATGCCGAAATACAGAGTCAATGCCTCGACGGTAAAGAGTACCACCGAGGATAATATAACGACGTTCTTGATAATGGACACGACGTCGTTCATTATTGGACAAATTAGGCTGGAAAGTTTGAGTTTGGAGATATATAATGATGTCTCCATACCAAATATCGTTGGTACTGATAAGGAAAAGTGACTCGTCAGGTAACGAATCGACTGCTACTTTTTCTGTGGTAGTGTGGGGAAAATCACAAATTAACTCAGCGAAAACTAGATATTTCTTCGACGTGGCACGATCGAATTCCAAATCGAACTCCTGGAGAATAACAATCCACTTGGAGTACTTTCCCCCCAGCAATTGATAGGTCAATATGTGTTGCATAGGGTTGCAGTGTGAAATCACTGTAGTCTTCCTGGAGAGAATATAATGACGGAAACGTTGGACTGCTTGGACAACAGCCAAGGCCAGCTTCTCAACATGTTGGTACTTGATTTCCGTGGATGATAAACTTCTACTCAAGTAATAGATAACATGCTCATCATGGTTATCATCCTCTTGAACGAGAACCATGCCGATAGTGTACTCGGACGCAGCTAGATAAAGAAAGTAATCTCGACTATAATTCGGAGGAAAAATAAGAGGAGCTTTGGTAAGGGATAACTTTAAAACTTCAAAAGCGTTGTTAGCAACTTTATCCCAGAAAAACTCTGAACCTTTCTTGAGAAGACGTGTGAAACCTCGAGTAATCTCAGCGTAATTCAGGATGAAATGACGAAGAAAGTTTGCTTTCCCCTGCAAACTTTGTAACTGACGCAAAGAAGAAGGAGGAGGGAGATTAAGAATGGCCTCGACCTTGATAGGATCTACCCGGATACCTGGCATGAAACAATGAAATCGAGGAGACGGTCGGATTCTACGCAAAAGACACATTTATTAGGATTCAGGCGAATGCGATAGAATCGACAATGAACAAAAATTGCTCGGAGATGAGTAGGGTGATCGACTCGACGTAAAGAATGAGCTGACAAATCGTTCAAATAAGGTTGAACAATATGCTTGATATCGTGAAATGTGTAAGACATAGCACGTTGAAACGTAGCACCTACATTCTTCATACTGAAGGGAAGTTTCATGTAGGCGAAAGTACCCCAAGGACAAATAAAAGCCGTTTTATGTTGGTCCTCAGGAGTGATATTGATTTGATTATAGCCGGAAAATCCATCCATAAGGGAAAAGATTTCACTGCCGGCATAGTCATCGATGATTTGGTCAACGAAAGGGGTTGTAAAATTGTCCTTTGGACAAGCTTTGTTGATATATCGATAATCAACATAAACACGTATACTACCACCCTTTTTATCAATCGGTACGGGGTTGGAAACCCATTCTGTCAATGCCACGGGGTAAATGAAACTGGCTTTAAGAAGTTTTTCAACTTCGA
This sequence comes from Picea engelmannii, assembly GCA_009831015.1. NCBI lineage: Eukaryota > Viridiplantae > Streptophyta > Pinopsida > Pinales > Pinaceae > Picea > Picea engelmannii. Next base: position 46,362 of record ML821076.1, on the reverse strand, counting down.
GTTTAATGGATGCCGCTTTACGTGGATGGACAGGATGGAGGCGCTACCGGACTGGTTTAGCTCGGGGGTATGTCTTAATATCATGAACAACGATAGCAAGGTCAATACCCGACATCTCTTCGTAACTCCATGCAAAGATATCACGAAATTCTTTAAACAAGGAAGTATAAGTGATAATTTCGTCGGGAGAACACGAAGCTCCAATATGAACGATCTCGACTATCCCAGGTTTCACTGAAATATCTATGGGCATCGTGGGTGAAATGTTACTGAGGTTCCCTTCTGCAAACACATCTCGTGTAGATTGGGAAACCGCGGATATAACAACAACGGTCGACGGAGTCGAGATCTGCTGATAATTCTGAAGAGTCTGTTGTTCCAGAAACAAGATGGAACGATGATACCCATCATCCCAAGGGGTGTCTTCCATGACGGACATGATCATCTCGTCAGTGGGAAAGATGACACGGAAAGGATCAGGAGACAACTCATCAAAAGAAGAAGTAGTAGGGGTTGTCGATTGAATGGCTTGATAAGCGGACTCAACCGGACTTAATGGCATAACGTTGCCGAAACGAACATGATCTCCAAGATCAGGGACTAGCCAAGGGTCAACAGACACCGGAAGTGCATGAGGTACAGCAGAGATCATATTAATAGAAGCAATAAACGGGCACGGAAGATCGGGTGGTGGTGGTATGGGAAAAGTACCCATTAGTGAAGAGTCTTTTAAAAGACCGACCCCGACATTCTCGTAACCCGGTGGGGTTTTAGCGATGAAAGGCACATTGCCAACGTGATTATTAGCATTAACAAAGGCAAGTTGATCGACTGTAACCACTTTTCCTTAGTGAGGAAATCGTATGACACGGAAAAGGGTTGACACGACAACACACATAGAATCGACCCAGCTTCGACCAAGTAGAAGATTATAATCTAAGGGAGTATCGAAAACTTCCACTTCCACCTGAACGGTCTTACCTTTCAAAGTGACAAGCAACGATGGTAGAAAACCATAAGGCTTAAAACCCGAGCCATTGAAGGCTCGCAAAGTGTTTTGTGATTCGTTTAACGGGGGAGAGCCAATGGCTTGCCAACAAGAAAAAGACATTACACACGTAGAGGCACCCTCATCAATAACAGTCTGACAAATACTCTTGTCGGAGACCACAACTTGGATTTGAAATGCAAGTTGTGGGGGTAACCTTGGAATATGATCATCCAAGTTAAATACTATCAGATTCGTATTTGTTGGATCAATGCCAGCTATAGCTTTCAACAGTGCCCTTCGTTATGCAGGACAAGACTGAAGGACTTCCAGGGCAGACATCACTGAGGGTGCTTGGGCCAGATCTTCGACAATGCTATAGTTCTGGGCTACCCGAGCATGAGGATTGAATGCTGACTTCTTAACGACACCTTTCGGAGGTCGTAAAACTGTATCAAGACTCGGTCGTTTGAGATGAAGAGGACCGTTCATAGGTGGATTGAGTGGAGAAGGCTATACCAAATCAGGAGGTAAGTCGTCAACCTTCTCCTTAGAAGGAGTATAGTCTTTAGCTCTAGTGGTAAGTGCAACATTGTTTTTCGTGGAATCACTGGTGCACATCAAAACATAAGATGATGTAGAAGTAGAGGGTTGGTCGTGGATGACCAACGAAGCCTGTTGTTGAGACGGGAAGGGTTGAGACAAAACTATCGATGTAGAGGGATTTGGTGTTCCTTGAAGGAACTTGTTAACCTCGGCACGTCTCGGACAATCCTTCGTGTAGTGATCGTCACCACAGATAAGGCAAGGGTAGCGTGGTTTTCACTTATCTCGGTCATCAACAGGAGGTGATTTGGTTTGCTCATTTGGATTATTGTTTTTACCCTCCTTATTCTTGCCTCTCCCTTTCCTAGACTTAGTATTACCAGTCGGCGTAGATTGAACAGCGTTCACTTCAGAGGTTTTACCGGTGGGAGGAGCAAGAGACGGAGCACTTTGCACATTAGAAGAATTGGATTTTGGGGTTGTAGTTGAAACAGAATGTGAATGGCTATGAGTGGAACCAATCACACCATCAGCTGCATGTGAGATAGCCGGAGCAGTAGAAGTAGTAGAAGTACCAGGACGAGGTAAATCTGGCAGTAAATCATACAAGGTTCCCGTTTGCGAATAAACGAGATCTAGATACTGAGCACGACTAATAGCCTACTCTTCTGTGACAACACCGCCCATAGCAATGTCTTTACCGATTTTGTTTACAAAAGACTTGGTAAACCATTCTGCCAGTAACTAATAAGGAAGCTCAAGTTTAATGAGATGTCGCCTCCATCGCCACTCATGAATATGATCAGATATATGAGTGCCCAAGCTTTGTTTGAAGGAGGTTAAAATCTCAGTTCCGGTATCATAACGAATCGGTAACTGGTAGTGTGTTAGAAAATCCATTGCAAGGGTGTTGAAATTGGAAAAGAAACCTCGTGGTAATTCAATGTACCACTTCGCAGCAGCACCCGTAAGAGTTCGTTGAAAGAGACGCAGTCTAATGGAGTCATCCATCAACGAGTTGGACGAACACCACAAGTGGAAATTCATGACATGATTATTTGGGTCCTCTCCCACCTTCCCATCGAATTTGGGAATGTCTGATGGAATCTTTGCAGGAATAACAGGCCATTGGGGAGAGTGACGAATAGGACCATTGAGAATCCTGGACAAATCTGGCAGATCCAAAGTAGCAAGAAAAGGCAATTGTCGATTCACTTGTGGATACTGGTGACTTTGGGGCGGAAGACCTGTCGGTAAACCAATGGGACCATATGCAGTCTGCCCCCAGAGGGAATATCCTGGTTGGTTTGGTGGTGGTTGAATCGGATAGTAACCCCAAGGATTTTGACCTTGAGTTTGAGTAGTGACTTGAGGTTGAGTAGTCTGACCTGAACCCCAGATAGGATTAGTCACACCTGGATATGGTTGTCCTGTAGTAGGGACAGCTTGCTGCCCCCCAGCATTTTGAGGAAAGTTTTGCATAAGTTGATTCCAATACTGGGCCAATGCAGGAGGTATGTTTTGTCCTAAAGGTGAGGTTGATCCCCCTATCAAAGGGACAGTTCCACCTGGAAGTTTTGTACCAACTGTAGGTTTCATAGTAACTGTGTTATGTCCGGGAAAAGAAAATGTACTACCCGGTCCACCAATAGGATTGTGCAAGTTTGGTGCAATAGTCGGGATAATGCTACTAGTATTAGGATTGCCAGTAGGAAATAGAGGGACTGTCGGGATGAAACCGGGAATAGGATGCCCAAGAAACTGAGGACCACCTAGAGAACCAGCTGGAGTTTGTGGGGGTGCTGGATGGGAAACATTCAACGATGGATTCAGTGCATGGTAACCAGGAGGTAAATTTGGATTAGCCTCAGGAGTTTTCTGGGTATTGATAGGAGGAAGAGTAGTTGCAGTAATTCTGGTTTGGACACTTGAAGTAATAGCAAGATGGGCCATCTCGGGAGGGAGAATAAAACAATAAGTTGTAGTCTCGGGTGTAGTCTCTGGTTCAGGAGACACAGGAGGGTTGATTTCATAGATAGGTGTGGACTCAGTACCAAACAAGACTCATCGGAAACCACCCGACCAAAAAGGATCTTAGCCTACTACACCGTGAGAAGGCCCAGTAGTTGATTCAGAGGATGTACCAAAGGTTTCTTCAGAGGGATTTATTCGTCCAACAGGTCCTTCACCACGATGAATGCGATAATCCTCTACAGTATTGGTAATTCGAAATTCAGCAAGAGGATCAGTAGGTTCTACTTGTGGAGGTGGTGTAAAAACTTCTAGGACGTCACTGATGTCCACGTGTGGTAGAGTAACAAGGGGAATTTCACCTGGACAAGGAGAGTCCTCAGGAGTACCCTTAGGTGTTGCCGTATGCGAAGTTTGTGAAGCTTCCGAACGTTCCGGGGACAAACCTTGCATCCTACGTGAATGTCGTGGGGGAGAAATTTTAAACAAGTATCCAACTCTCCAACGGAAATCCTATGGTCAACTTCGAGAAACAAACAACACACCCTAGTAACAAAATCTAGAAGAAATCATCAAGCAAACAATACCTTCTAATATCGAAGCCACTAGTTGGTGATGAAATCCAGCGTCGCAACAACGAGACGAGAAGGGGCGGGGCTAAGGTGGAAAAGTTATGTTGACGACATGCTTAACAGACTTACGCCCTGGTGCAAGCTCCCACACATAATCATGGGTATACCCTCAAAGGAGCCCGAGTGAGTTTGATCAACGTCGATTCTAGGTACCGTGAAGAATTTCCCCTCCACAATCACCTTGGGTAAGAACCTAGAGAGATAAGCCACTAAGGTCACCACAAACAACAATACAACCTGGGGAAACAGTCGTTAGTCCGATCCACACGCAAAGGCAGGGTATCTAGCCCGAAATCAACTCAAAGGCTTCCACTCATAATTGTGGGTATACCTCGGAGTGACCCTCGTAATACGTGCAATCTCTACACCAATGTCAACAAAGCAGGGTTAGTAACTCTACCAACACCAATGCGACCTAATGCTTGACCCTTGTGTTAGAAGGGCTTCCCAGGACAATATGTTGCCAATGGAATTTAACACTCCCTAACTCAAGATGCTAGTGTGTGTTTTTGATATTTTGGAGAGTGTGTCTCTCTTCCTACTCCAAAGCACTAGCCTAACTAAATATTGGTGTAAAAGAGCCCTAGAAAAGAGTTACTAGATCAATTTTAACATTACACAATGTTTTTACAGGCTGTTGTTTACGCAAAGGTAACGATAATGAAACTCGTGATGTATGACTCTGACCCAAATAATGCAAGAATATGATGAAATAGAATTCGCTTCATTCGATGAATCCTAGTTATGGGAGAGAGAGAACAATTTCTGAATCAATCTCAATACTACAAAGCAAATGCAATGCTCAATTTCCTTCCAGATGCCAATGCAAATAATCATGTATCAATGAAGAATTTCCATATGTCTTTTTCAAAACTTCAATACTCTTAAAACTTTGATTTTCAATGTTCTCGCAAAAAAGCAAAAGAAAAAATTGAAAGAAAACAAGCAGTTCACTTTCCAAGAAGAACTCTGATAAATGAGAAAAGAAAACCAAATTATAAAGACTCAAACAAACAACCCAAGCCAATGCTTTCAATGAAAGAAAAAACAAAATCAAACCAAGGAGCTTCTCAATGCAAATGAAAAATGGTCCTTTCGAACCAACAAGCACAAGAGAAACACCAAACACTCAACTCTCAACCAATCCCTGGTTCTCAGCCAGTCAGACACACTCAAATCTAGAAGTAAGAGAGAATGAAAATGCCAACAAGAGCTAAGAAATGAAAGTCAAGCTTCAGAGGTAAGAAAACACCTAGAAAACCTAGATCAGTTCCAACAAGCCAATTATAGAAAAAGATATGTAAGTCACTGAGTCAACAAGCCAAAGAGGTGTAAATCAACATATATGAGCTATTGACAAAGTCAAAATTTGAATTCAAAATTTCAAAAATATGTTCGCAGGCTAGTGTGGAACACAGTGCGAGAAACTATTGTTCTCGCAGGCCACTTTGATGTAGCATGCGAACAATTCGCACTGAAATGTATATGCAGAGTGTGAACTTTCAAGGTTCTCGCGGGATGATAATGGACACAGTGCGAGAATCCCTGAAACTAATGAAAATTTTGAAAAAGCAAGTAAAAATCAAATTGGCTTATAGACCCAGAAGGTCTCTCAGGGTATCCTGAGGACTCAGAGACTAACAAATCAAGAGAAAAATGAAAACAGAGCAAATGGCCACATAAAATTCAAAAAACATAAAGAAAAAAGGGATAGATCCCCAGTGGAGTCACCAATTTTGTTATAGGATAAATCCGTAGGTGCGGACACTAACCGATCTCCCTAGATCCATCTGGATCTAGAACAAAATAGGACAAAATAATACACTTTCCCTAGATCTAGCCTATTGAATGAACTAAGAGATAAGGGTTATGGACATACCTTATGAATGCTTTCCTTAGGTCTCTATTGTTCCTAGATTTTCTCCAATGCTCTCGTCCCGACCAGATCACAACAAAACGAACCAATCGAAGTAAAGGCAGATTAAGATATTCAATGACTAGTCTATACATATGATCAAGGAATTATGTAATAAAGTGACATCATCTTTATGGGAAAGAGACATATTACTGTATTGAATTAATTGAAAGTGAAACTTACAACCTGAGCCTTGATGTCATAGGTCTCCTTTCAATGGATTCTAGCTCTGACACACACACTTGCTCATGCATGAAGAAAATCAACTACTTGTGATGACCTTGCTGTTATCTCTTGCTGTTGTAGCATCAGTCCTCCATACAATCTTGCACTAGTTCTCTAATCAATATCTTGCTAACTTGCTGCTTTCTTAACTTAACCCCTTCCATGAGAAATCTCCTCAATATATAGGAAGAGATAGATTAGTTACTTGGATAGGGAATGATCCCAAGATATCTGGAATGACAGTACTTGAATAACCACTCGAAAGCCAACTCACCCTTCTAGAAGATTCCCTTCTAGAAGGTTCTAGATCCTTATCTTTTCCCCCTTTAAGAGCATGTTCACACCCTAACAATGAGTACAGTGCAAGAAGTTCGCACCCCAGCTTAAGGTAGCCTGCGGGAATCAAGCATTCTCGCAGGAGGATATACAAGTAGCCTGCGAACATGTTTCAAAATGTGAGTTCTGGAAGAAGACAACTGTAACTTTTCTCAGGAAAGTGTTCTTGGTAAAGAGCTTGATTTTCCATCATCACGACATCATCATGACATCATCATAATAACCAAATTTGTGGATAACAGACCTAAATCAGGGAAGGAGGATCTAGCAAGGTGCGCATAGATCTCCTGTCCTATGCGGAGTTGGCCTTGGAGATTGGTGCTTGTAATGATATTGAAGAGACTAATAAAGAATAGAATAAGAGTTGGTGGACGTAGCCCCACACTGGGGTGAACCATATATATCCTGTGTTATTGTTCTTTGTGCAATGTTTTTTATGCTGGTTATGTATTTGTCTACTTAGTGCACTGATCTTGATGTGTAATAGATAGATCTATTGATGCTTAGTGCTTTAGGTATGAATGAATGTTAGATCTTCTCGGATGTTATGTACTTAATGGTTAGATGTACTTAGATCTTGATTAATACTACGTTGTTCTGTAATCAGGGTTTAACCTACGATGTGAATAAGGGTTAAAGACTAATGAATCTTAACTGCTAAGTGCTCTGTTAAGTATTGTGATCATAAATCTGTGTTCTATCTAGGTTAAAGACACCCGAGTCCTGCAACCTCCCCTACCTCTACCTTGGGTGAGACTTCATCTACTTTGAAGGTGTTGCCGAAAGGACCGGTAGTTAGGGTTTTGTTGGTGCGTTGTTGAAGCGTTGGACCTTGGGTTTGCCCCTGTGCCAAAAAATAGTTCCGTTGCTAGGACCTGAAACTATGATTTATTGGAAATGAAGAAAAGAGAAAGCTCTGTGCGTAGATTTGTTGTTGTAGTGCGCAATATTCTACTTGACTTGCGAAGCTCTGTGCTAAGAGAAGGAAGCCCGATCTAAAGAAAGAGGTAAGATCTTAAAGCTTTGTGCTCTGATAAAGGTAAGATAAGTGGAAATTTTTTCTTCGAAAGTATGGATCTAGGTATGTTTGATAGATTTGGTCCTAGTCTCAAAACTAGGGCACCATTAGAAGAAAGAAGATTTGATTTGAATATATTTGATAGAAATAGTGAAAGATATGTTATTCCTATGCATAGAAAGAGTTTTTGGACTAACAAATGGATGTAGGACCCTAGAAATAATTTTTGTAGATTGCAAGTCCATCACTGTGATTCCAGTGCCCAGTATAGGAAAGGTTAGGGATCATTTAAGAGAAAGAAAGAATTGACATTGTGTTATAACTGCAAAAGACCAAGACATCTTGCTAAAGAATGCCCTGTGTTGTTGGGTATTCTACCCTACGGACTAATAAGCTAGGGTTCTAAACTTATACGCAGAAAATGACCCTTAAGATTGAACTTTTAACCTTCTACCCAAAATCTCAACCCCTTTTCGAGCAAACAATGGAAGAATCAACTCACC
>ML821076.1:0-38128 GCA_009831015.1 Picea engelmannii | reverse complement strand
AGCTCATAGGAATTTTATATTCAACCTAACTTTTTCTAGATGCCTTGACTTTTTCTCATGGCTCACAAGGTTTGACTAGGCTCACAGAGGTTGTATGTTCCCCCTGACTTTTGCACTAGTCTGTCTATGCTCACAGAGGTTGTATGTTTCGCCTGACTTTTGCACTAGACTGTCTATGCTCACAAAGGTTGTACATTCCCCCTAACTTTTGCATTAGACTCACATAGCATCTCATTCATCCTAAATTTTTGTTTGAATCATAGAGGTTGTACATTACCCCTAGATTTTTTCAATACCTCACAAGACTGGTTGATTCTCCAAATCTCCCTGGCTAGCCTCAGGGTGGCCCATATGGCCTCTCATTGGAGAATGACTGTCGATGCTGCCAAATTTAACACTCCCTCTTAGCGAGGGAGTCATTCTCAGCCACACCAAGCTTGCCTCTCAGCTGCACAAACTGTCTCGAGGTCAAAGGCTTGGTCAGGATATCAACTACCTGCTTTCTCGTGGCTATGTACTGTAACTTTACAGTTTTTCTTTGGACCAAGTCTCGGATGTAGTGGTACCTCATGTCAATATGTTTTGACTTGTCATGAAATATTGGGTTCTTTGTTAATTTCATGCAACTTTTATTATCATAGTGAACCACCGTCGTCTCGATCTTGTCACCAAACAATCTAGAAACCAATTTTCTGAGCCATACTGCTTCCTTGTTAGCATCACTTGCTGCAATGTACTCAACCTCTGTTGTACTTTGTGTAATGGATCCCTACTTTTGGCTTGACTAAGAGATCATAGAGGATCCTAAAATGAAGTAGTATCCGGAAGTACTCTTCCAATCCATTGGGCTTCCTGCCCAGTCAATATCTGCATACCCATGCAAAAATAAACCACCACCGTATGTATATCTCAGACCATAAGTAATGGTCCCTCTGAGATATCTCAAGATGTTCTTTGCTTCCACCCAGTGTCTCTATCTCGGTTCAGTCATGAACTGACTCATTGAAATCATTGCATAGCATATATCTGGCCTAGTGTGGATCATGTACATCAATGATCCAATCAACTGCCTATACATGGTGGGATCCACCAAATATGAACTTGTATAAGAATCATGCAGCTTCCTTAGGTTGGTAACCATTGGAGTAGACATGGATTTGCAATCCATCATACCAAACCTCTTTAGTACATCCACTATGTATTTTCCTTGTGCCAAAAATATCTCGCCCTGTCTTTGCCACACTTCCAATCCTATGAAGTAATGCATCAAGCCTAAGTCTTTCATCTCAAATTCTGAGGTTAGCTCCCTCTTACACCAAGCTATTATCCCTTCATCTCCTGTTAGAAAGAGATCATCAACATACAAGATTAGTATAAAAAGTTGGTTACCTCTTACCTTGAATTACATATTTGCATCAACATCACTTTTTTGAAAGCCCAGGATTTTAAGAAAGCCATCAATCTTGTCATACCAAACTCTGGGAGCCTGCTTAAGACCATACAAGGCCTTCCTTAGCTTGCATACATGAGTGCCTTTGTTATGCAGTATAAAACCATCTGGTTGTTCCACAAAGACCTCCTGTTCAATATTTCCATTTAAGAATGTTTCTTTTACATCCATTTGATGTAGCTTCCAACCAAGTATGGAAGCTAAAGAAATAATAGATCGAATGGAGGTATACCTGGCTACAGGAGAAAAAGTATCTTCGTAGTCGATTCCTTCTTTCTGAGTGAAGCCTCTGGCTACAAATATTTCTTTTAACTTTTCCACACTTCCATCAACTGCATGGTTGATCTTATAGATCCGTTTGGAAGAAACCACTAATTTGTCTTTTGGCCTTGGCATAATGTCCCAAACATTTTTCTTTATAATAGACTTGTATTCCTCAAGCATAGCATCCTTCCATACTTGTAATTTATCTTATTCTTCAAATTAAGAAGGTTTGACATCACTAATGTTTCTCACCAGTGCAACATAGCCTCCAAACCTATGAGGCCTCTTCATTTCCCTGAAAGTTCCTTTGGGAGAATTTATCCTTTCTGCTTCCCGCACTATTTATTTAAGCCACCCTGGATTCCTTTTGGCTGGAGGTTCTTCAAGAGTTCTTTATAACACTTCAATATGTTCTAGGGGCTCATTACTTTTCCCTTCAGAAGGTTCCTCCCTCTGACCATATGAGTCTTCATTTTTAGAAGAGGGTGAAACTGGATGAACTACTTCTGAATTCTACTGAAGCTCTCTGGATTTCTTAAATGCAGCTTCCTCATGGAAAGTCACATATTTTATTACCTCTATTTTCCTTTGACTTGGTACATAAATCATGTAATACTTGTAGTTCTCATTGTACCCCACAAACACCCCTTTCTTTCCTGAGGGTTCCATCTTTGTCCTCTTTTCCTTAGGGGCATGAATATACATAGGGCATCCAAATATCCTTAGATTCCCTACTTCAGGTTTGATCCCTGGGAAGACTTCTTTAGGAGTCTTGTCCTTCAAAATAACATGTGGACATTTGTTTTGACTATACACAGCAGTGGAGGTAGCTTATGCCCATAAAGAACTTAGCAGATCTTGGTCAAACATCATTGCTTTCGCTGCCTCACAAATAGTCATGTTTTTCCTCTCAACAACACCATTTTGCTGAGGGTTATATGGCACGGTCAACCATCTCTTGATTCCCGCTGACTTGCAAAAATCCTCAAACTGAAGAGATTCAAACTCTCCTCCATTGTCTATTCTAAGTATTCTGATGTGTTTCCCCATCTTCTTTTCAATAAAGGTTTTATATTCTTTGAATTCATCAAATGTGTCACTTTTAGCTTTAAGAAAATATATCCAACATTTTCTTGAGTAATCATCTATAAAAATGACATAATACAAACAAACACTGAGTGAGGGAGATGACATGGGACCACATACATCAGAATGAACCAGATATAAGATGCTCTGAGCTCTGTTGTCACTACTAGGAAATGTTTTCTTTATATTTTTACCTAGCATGCATCCCTTACAAATTTCATTTTTAATAAGAGAAATAGAGGGCATGCCACATACGATGTTCTATTGATTTGGAAGAGCTTTGTAATGAATATGTCCAAGTATTCTGTGCCACAACTCATTGGAGATAGTCACATCATGAGCCAATGACTGAATTGACTATCTTGACATGATGTACAGTCCTCCACTGCGAGTTCCAATGGGTTATGTTGTACTTAAGTGGCTACCTTTAGCCCATAGTAGTGCCTTCCTATCCTTGAAGATCACCCAATATCCCTTGTCCTCAAGGGTTGCAACCGATAGTAGATTATTCTTGAGCCCTATAACATATAATACTTCATCAACATGAAGTCTAGTACTAGATTCCAATCTGAAGGAGATAGATCCTACTCCCTCTATCTTGTAACATTTTTCATCCCCAAGCTCGATCTGCTCTGCAAAAGATTTTGTCTCAAAATATGAGAGGATATCCTTGTACCCTGTAATGTTCTTTGATGCACCACTATCTACTAACCAAGTTTTCGGTCCCGTAGAAACTAAACTGGATAAGGAAGAAACCAAATAATATTCTTTACTATTTTCTTTCTCATTAGAAGGACTTTTCTGATTTCTTTTGGATTCATCATTCTCAGCAATTGAGGCATGATGTTTGCCTTTCCTAGGATATTTCTTTCTAAACCAACAATCTTTAGAAAAATGACCCAACTTATTACAACTAAAGCATTTAATCTTAGATGTATCAATATTCTTTCCTTTGAATGTACCTTTGGTTTTTGGCTTCCACTGAGAGCCTTTCTGGAAAGTGCCTTTCTTCTTTCCCTTGAATCTTGATGCTAAATATGAGTGATCTTCTTTTGTTGGTTCACTCCTGGTAGCTATGTGACTCTCCTCTTGGAGGAAATCATGCCATAACCTCTCAAATGTGGGCTGAATATCTCTCCCACTTACACTGGATAAGAAGGTCTCCGATGAAGAAGGAAGACCGCAAAAAATGGCATGCACTAAATCATCATCATCCACTGTCACCCCTGTGACCAAAATCTGATCTCTGATCTAAGCTATCCTAGAATAGAAAGGTGCCACTGATTCACCTTTCTCCGTCTTCAAATACTTAAGCTTGTGCTTAAGTGTCCTCTTCTGACTTGGAGCCTGTTTCTCATACATATTCACCAAGGTATCCATACAGTCCTTGGCAGTCATAAACGAAGTCATCATAGACATTATATTGTCTTTGATTGAGTCAAATATGATTCGCTTGGCCTTTTCTTGTCTCTTCCTGAAGGTCGTTCTTCCTGCATTATTCGTTCATTCCTCCACCACTGTGGTCACATACTACTCAAGATCATGCTCTTGCAAGATGTTTTTTATACTGAGCTTACACACATTAAAGTTGGTAGCTCCTTTGAGCCTGTCTTCGGCCCTGAATGAAATGGAGGATGCCATGGTCCTCACACTGGAGACTTAATCAAGATTGCTTGGATCTGTGTGTACCTGCTGCTGCACTTCAACACGTTTAATACACCCTAAGCTCTGATACCATGTTAAATTATGAGATTGATTTCTTATGTGGATTAAGTATTTTATTTTCTTCCATACTTTGATTCCATCTTAATATACTTCAACAATTCCAAATCATAATCGAATAACAATAATTGTGTAGATAAGTAAACATGCATATCAACAATACATATACCCTGGGGAAACCCTGTACAGGGAGAAAAACCCCAAAAAACAATATTCCTTTATTTCCTTAATAATGTAAGATCTCTTACAAATATCCACCGTGAATGTTCTTCTCCCAAAGAGCTTGCCAAGATGACTCTGACCTGACAAATACTTACAAGACCTTGCTGAAATACACCTCTGATATGCTGCCTCTTTATCACTAATGTGATCCTCTATTACTTCACCCTCAACCTGCATATGAAAAATGTGTTTCAAAACTATGTTGCAGAACTGTATTGAAGAGAGGATTCGACCTCTTCTTATATAGGCTGAAGAGGGGAAGAGGGGAAGCTCGAAATAGTAACCTGATTTCATTCATCAAACATAACTCAGCTTCATGCTTTAGTTCGAACTTAGAACTAGACTTGATATTGGTTACAACTCAACTTTACACTTTAGTTCAAACTTAGAACTAGACTTGAGATTGGTTACAACTCAGCATTACACTTTAGTTCGAACTTAGAACTAGACTTGAGACTAGCATGCTTTAGTTCAAACTTAGAACTAGACTTAAGACTTTAGTTGCAACTCAACATTACACTTTAGTTCTAAAATAGAACTAGACTCAAGACTTTAGTTGCAACTCAACATTACACTTAGTTCTAAAATAGAACTAGACTCAAGACTTTAGTTGCAACTCAACATTACTAAAATAGAACTAGACTCAAGACTTTAGTTGCAACTCAACATTACTAAAATAGAACTAGACTCAAAACTTTAGTTGCAACTCAACATTACTAAAATAGAACTAGACTCAAGACTTTAGTTGCAACTCAACATTACACTTTAGTTTTAACATAGAACTAGACTCAAGACTTTAGTTACAACTCTTGACAAGGCAATTTGAAATTCTCTTCATGGTGGATAATGTTTACACGTTCCAACACACTAGATCAATACAATTACATCATTTGCAATATTAGGAATATCATTTTTTTCTAGCTCATAGGAATTTTATATTCAACCTAACTTTTTCTAGATGCCTTGAATTTTTCTCATGGCTCACAAAGTTTGACTAGGCTCACAGAGGTTCTATGTTCCCCCTGTCTTTTGCACTATTCTGTCTATGCTCCGAGAGGTTGTACGTTCCCCCTGACTTTTGCACTAGACTGTCTATGCTCACAGATGTTGTACATTCCCCCTGACTTTTGCATTAGACTCACATAGTATCTCGTTTTTCCTAACTTTTGGTTTGACTCACAGAGGTTGTACATTCATCCTAGCTTTTGTCAATACCTCACAAGACTGGTTGATTCTCCAAATCTCCTTGGCTAGCCTCAGGGTGGCCCATATGGCCTCTCATTGGAGAATGATTGTCGATGCTGCCAAATTTAACATGGGTAACTCAAATGGAACATTATTTCTCTTTGTATGACATTACTGATGACTTGGCCAAACTCTGGTATGGTGTTCTCCATCTAGATCAAGAACGTTGGCAATGGTGGCAATGGAGAAAAACTTCCCATCAATGGTATGTTTCTTGGAAACACTTTGTGGCAGAGATTTATGAACATTTTGACACTGACACCAACCATTTATGCCATTTGAAAAAGTTTAAAGAATCTGACACAGTGGAAGACTTTATAGCTACTTTTGAGTAACCGGATTTTCTTACAGAGGGCATGCCTGATAATTTTTTCCAAGAATGTTTCATCAGTGGCCTCAAGGATGAGATTTGTGCCCATTTCCTCATGGCTCGGTCTCAGAGTTGGGTGGAGGCTACTAAACCATATAAGGAAGAACAACAAGTTGTATCTCCTCAAAACCAAAAACCCTCCTTTATTCCTCACACTAAACTAGTAAATCCCACTCCTCCTTCTACTCCACTAAAGATCCAAAAATTGACCAGGGCCAAAATGGTTGAATGCCAACTCAAAGGCCTCTGCTATAATTGTGATGACAAATTTTTTCCGGGACACAAGTGTAAGGAACAAAATCTTTTTATGGCCATCTCGGAGGATGTTTCAGAAGAGGATGTTGAATCTCCCCTTGTGTCTAAGTCACTTGAACCCACCGACATTACCCCTCCCTCAGACCCTCCAGAAGTAGAACCGATCATTTCCCTAAATGTTCTCACTGGCTTCTCTGCTCCCCAAACCCTCAAACTAATTGACTACATAAAGCATAGGAAGGTCATCATTCTTGTTGATAGTGGAAGCACCCATAATTTTGTTCATCGCCGCATTGCCCAAGAAACTAATTTTTATATCTGTGCAGTCAATAATTTCCAAATCTTGATTGCTAATGGCGGTTCCATGAAATGTGGAGGGCATTGTGAAAATGTGTGTCTCCAAATTGGTGACTACCACCTGAAATCTCATATATTTTCTATCGACATGGGTGGTTGTGACATTGTGTTGGGTGCAAACTATCTAAGGAATTTGGGTCCCATTCTCATGGATTTTATGGAATTAACCATGCAATTTGACCAGGAGGGCCAAAAATATAAGTTCCAAGGCATCATCCTCGGTTCCCTTGAGATCATTATTTCCCATCGCATGGAAAAGCTGATAAAAAAAGGTCATTCGGGCGTTATTTCCAAACTCCATGCCATTCAAGAAACTGAGACACCCTCTATGCCGCAAGACCTCCAATCCATCCTCTCTAAACATCAAGTGGTTTTTTCCACTCCCCATGGACTCCCTCCTTCCCGTGTTGTTCATGATCATTCCATTCCCCTTATCCTAGGAAACCTTCCTACCAATATCCGCCCCTATCGTCACCCCTTTTCCCAAAAAAATGAAATTTAGAAAATGGTTCAAGAACTGCTTAACGCAGGCATTATCCACCCTAGTATGAGCCCCTACTCTTCTCTTGTGGTCATGGTCATGAAGAAATAAGTTTCTTAGCGCATGTGTCCTGTTTTCTGCGCCCTCAACAAACTCACCATTAAAGACAAATTTCCCATTCCTGTCATTGATGACCTCTTGGATGAATTGTGTGGTGCCCATTTATTTACTAAAATTGATCTTCATTTTGGCTACCACCTGATCCATATGAAGGAGGCATACATTCCTAAGACTGACTTTAAAAATCATGAGGCCACTATGAGTTTTATTTTCATGCCCTTTGAATTATGTAATTCTCCCTCCACTTTCCAAAGTCTCATGAATCATTTCTTCCATCCTTTTCTTCGTCATTTTGTCTTAGTTTTCTTTGATGATATCCTCATCTATAACAAAACCTAGAAAAACCATCTTGCTCACGTGGATCGAGTTCTCCATCTACTCTCTCAGCACCAACTTTTCCTGAAACAATCTAAATGTTCTTTTGGTGCCTCATAAGTCAAGTACTTGAGTCATATTGTTGGCAAGTACACTGTCAGGGTGGATCCTAAAAATATTGAAGCTATGCAAGACTGGCCTCACCCAAATAATCTCAAAAGCTTGTGTGGATTTCTAGGCTTAACATGTTATTATCGCAAGTTTGTTAAGAATTATGGAAATATTGCGACCCCTCTCACTTCACTCCTTAAAAATAATTCTTTCACCTGGACTCCAACAACTTCTCAATCTTTTCAGACCTTGAAGATGGCCATGTGTACCACTCCAGTCTTGGCACTTCCTGATTTCACAAAGAACTTTGTCCTGGAATCTGATTCTTCAGGGAAAGGAATTGATGTTGTCCTTATGTAGGAGGGTTGGCCTTTGGACTTTACCAAAAAACAACTTTCTGAACGAAATTTGGGCAAATCAATCTATGAAAAGGAAATGTTGGTTATTCTGCATGCTGTTGATATTTGGTGCCCTTATCTATTGGGGAAACGCTTCCAAATTAAGACAGAACATCAAAGCCTCAAGTATTTTATGGAACAACACATTTCCTCCCCAAAGAAATAAAAATGGGTGAATAATCTCTTTGGATATGATTATGAGATCATTTACAAGAAAGGAAAAGACAATGTGGTTGTGGATGCACTTTCCCGAAAATATGAAGATGAAGGGTCCATTTTTTCTCTCTCCTTCATTGTACCAGATTGGATCCAAGTCGTTCACCAAGAATGGCTACAAGATCCCAAAATTTCGCATATGATACAACAATTGCAGTCCAATTCTCCAGTTTCCCCAGGGTACTCTTGGCTCCAGGATGAGCTTCGATACAAAGGTCGTTTGTATTTAAGTAAACAGTCAAAACTTAAATCCACGGTACTTTTCGAGCTTCATGCTACACCCACAGCTGGGCACTCAGGGTTTACCAAAGCTTATGACAGGGTCAAATATTCTTTTTTCTAGGATGGTATGAAACAGGATGTTCGTAATTTTGTGGCTGAATGTGATGTGCATCAATGCAACAAGGGTGAAATAGTCAAATCTCTTGGCACACTACAATCACTTCCAATTCCACCTTCTATTTGGTGGGATATATCTATGGATTTTATTGTAGGATTACCTAAATCAGGAAATAAATAAGTCATCATGGTGGTTGTTGATCACCTTTCCAAGTATGATCATTTCTATGCTCTTCAACACCCATTTACAACATCCATTGTGGCTCAATTTTTCATGGATCAGGTCTTCAAGATTCATGGAATGCCGCATTCTATTGTTTCTGATTGTGAACCAACTTTCACCAACAATTTTTGGCAAGAAATGTTCAAGCTACAAGGCACCCAATTGCATCTCAACACAACTTATCACCCCCAGACTGATGGTCAAACTAAAGTTGTCAACAAGTGTTTGGAAACATATTTGAGGTGTTTGGCATCAAAAAATAAAAATCAGTGGGCTCAATGGTTACTACTAGATGAATGGTGGTACAACACTTCATACCATACAACTACCTGCATGACTCCTTTTGAAGCAGTATATGGAAAAAATCCACCTTCATTTCTCTCATATTTACCAGGTGTCTTGAAGGTCCAGGAAGTTAACCAAACACTTACAATTTGAGAGGCTATTCTTCGTACCCTCAAAGATAATTTGGTCATGGCCCAGAATCACATGAAGCAACAAGTAGATCAAGGTCACTCTGAACGCCAATTTGCAGAAGGGGATCAGGTGTTTCTTCGACTACAACCTTACAAGCAAAATTCCCTCAAGGCTGACCATTGTAAGAAACTGGCGCCCAAATTTTATGGTCCTTATACTATTCTCAAGCACATGGGACAGGTGGTCTATTAGTTAGCTTTGCCCAGTCATTCTAAGCTACATCCTATTTTTCACGTTTCTTGCTTAAAGAAGGTGATTGGAACTAAGTGCCAAACTCAAACCAACCTTCCCGAGTTGGAAGAAGAAGGCTCCATTTGGCTATATCTAGAAGTGGTTTTGGACCAGCTTGAGCGTCACCTATGTCAACAAACCATCAAGGAAGTGTTAGTCCAGTGGAAAGATACAACCCCAATAGATTCCACATGGGAACCAACTACCATTCTGCAACAATTTCCACATCCCAATCCTTAAGGACAAGGTTGATTTTAAGGGGGAGGACATGTTAGGGACCTAACCCCTCACGTAGGTAGAATAATACATTCTGATGTAATAAATGTCAATATTAATAAGGCCTAGCAATAAGGAAGAATAAGTCGAATGTAAGAAGACCTAATAGAAGCTTCCACTTCTAGAAGGACCTTCCTCTAGATGGTTCTTTTGATAGACATATTTAGTATAAATAGGAGTCAAGGGTATGAGAATTGATGTCTTGGATATTATTGTAATACAACTCTGCTCTGCCAGAGGTTTCCCCCTCGAAGAGGCAAGTGAACATTGCTCTCAGTAATCGAAGTGCTCTTTCTGGTGTTATTCTAGTATCATTTTAGTATTATTGTGGTGTTGTTCTGGTTATATTCTTGTTCATCTTCCATTTCTAGCATTTTATTTCTGTTCTGCATACTTTTTATATCTGGAATATTATTGTAACACCCTATTTCCCCCGGATTGTAAATATAACTGGACTGGCCAAGGACTATAGCAAACTCATAAGTATGAATATGTGATGTAAACGGACCTGCAGGAAGAGGTCAATGAATGTGAATAATATTTTGAATTTATTGCAGGACTACTGAGAGGGGATGTGCAGAAAAGAGACCACGATGGCGGTGGAAGGCCCATGAAAAGGTGGCATTAACTTCCACCCTGAAGGAATACCATATTTGGACTCCACTAGACCAGAGAACCAAAAGCGGCTCGTTGGCCCCCAAATTTAAATGTCTTGCAAGCTGGTAGGCGGGTGGCTTGATGAGGGATGGGATGGTGAACCGCCCATCAGTAGAGCCATCAGGCCTGATCGAAGTGAGGGTAATCATGCCACATGCAACCTCGTGAGAGGATAAGGCGTATGGAAGAAGCGATGGAAGGGGGGCAGACGCGAGGGGAACGCGGGCAATTTTTACGCAGAGTGAGTGATAGCGGGGAGGAAGGATTGCAACCTTCGCTCCTGGTCACTAGCAGGTAGAGAGACACAGTCTCAGAGCGTCGTGGTCTCATCTCGGGGGTGGCTAGTGGTAAATCCATTGGGAGTCGCTGAGCCTACGGTTGGGTTGAAACGAGAACCCCTCTCAGTAGTCTCACCCACTTCGGGTGTTATATTCTGATAAGTGTTTTATATGTATATTGCATCTTGAAATTCATAGACTGATATATATATATATATATATATATATATATATATATATGCTCATAGAAATGAGAAATTGTAAATGATTTCAGTGTTAGAATGTCAATGCAGTGTTTGATAAGAATGAATAGATATATGCTTATAATAGAGGAAACCAAGCATGATTTATGTTGATAAATGGATTTGATTATGCGTGAGCTGAACCAAGTCAGACTTCCAGTCCCTCTTCGGGAATTTGTTTTCCTTTGTCTGTTTCCAGGAATTCCCTGGGTTTGATCTCTTCACAGAGATTCCCTTCTTAGAAAGTCTTACCAAGAACCGGGAAAAAGGGACCTGAACGCCCAGGTCTTAACAACCCTGTATAGAGAGGAACGACCCTTTTAAATCTTGAAGTAGCAACATAGGGATAAGTATTGATCAACGGATGGGATCTTGTCGGAGAGTCTGCGGTCATTCACGTTCATTGAATCGAGGGAATAAACGAGGGCATTAAGTGCCATTAACCCTTTTTCCTCTATCTTTGCGAATAGAGAAGAAATCTGAATCGTAGACCCCCAGGCTCCATGAGAGCATCTGGACCATTGATTTTTTCACATCCAAAGAGAAGTAGAAAAGGGCACGGCATCTGGACTGATCTAAATCTTCAGATCTGAACTAGGAATCCCGACAGTCGTTAGATCTTTAGGGAGATAGACGAGGGTTAAGCCTAGTGAATGGGGGAAAAACAGATCAGATCCGTCCATCCGAGGAGGACAGGTGGCAGAGATCTAGGGAACTCATGAACTCGGAGGTTTGCGATATGGGAGTCCAAGAGTTGGATGTTCCAAGTCGCGAGTGGCGAAGTCACGAAAGGATCCAAGCCGTCCATTCTAGGAGGACAGGTGGCAGAGATCCAGGGAACTCGTGAACTCGAAGGTTCATGAGATGGGAGTCCAAAAGTTGGATGTTCCAAGTCACGAGTGGTGAAGTCATGAAAGGATCCGAGCCGTCCATCCAAGGAGGACAGGTGGCAGAGATCGAGGGAACTCGTGAACTCAGAGGTTCACAAGATGGGAGTCCAAAAGTTGGATGTTCCAAGTCGCGAGTGGCGAATTCACGAAAGGATCCGAGCCGTCCATCCGAGGAGGACATGTCAGAGATCCAGGGAACCTGTGAACTCGGAGGTTCGCGAGATGGGAGTCCAAAAGTTGGATGTTCCAAGTCACGAGTGGTGAAGTCACGAAAGGATCCGAGTTGTCCATCCGAGGAGGATAGGTGGCAGAGATCCAGAGATCTCTCGAACTCAGGAGTTCGCAGGTTGAGATCCCAAGTGTTGGGTGCTCTAATTCATGAAGCGCCAAAGTGGCGAGAGGCTGTGAGCCATCCTTTTGGGGAGGACAGGTGGCAGAGATCGAGAGGATCTCATGAAATCGGGAGTTCGCAGGGTGAACGCCCAAGTATTTGGTGTTAAAAGTCGTGAGATGCGAGGTCGCGAAGCAGCAAAGTGGCGAGAGGCTATGATCTGTCCATCTGGGGAGGATAGGTGGTAGAGATCGAGAAGATCTCGTGAACTCGAGAGTTCATAGGGTGAACGCCCAAGTATTTGGTGTTAAAAGTCGTGAGACGCGAGGTCCCGAAGCAGCGAAGTGGCGTGAGGCTGTGAGCCATCCATTTGGGGAGGACATGTGGCAGAGATCAAGAGGATATCGCGAACTCGGGAGTTCGCAGGGTGAACGCCCAAGTATTTGGTGTCAAAAGTCGCGAGAAGTGAGGTTGCGAAGCAACGAAGTGGAGAGAGGCTGTGAGCCATGCATCTGAAGAGGACAGGTCGTAGAGATCGAGAAGATCTTGCGAACTCGAGAGGTCGTAGGGTGAATGCCCAAGTATTTGGTGTTAAAAGACGCGAGACGTGAGGTCGCGAAGCAGAGAAGTGGCGAGAGACTGTGAGCCATCCATCTAGGGAGGACAGGTGGCAGAGATCGAGAAGATCTCACAAACTCGGGAGTTCACAGGGTGAACGCCCAATTATTTGGTGTTAAAAGTTGCAAGACACGAGGTCGCGAAGAAGCGAAGTGGCGAGAGGCTGTGAGTCATCCATCGAAGAAGGACAGGTGGAGGAGATCGAGAGATCTCGTGAACTCGGGAGTTCACAGGGTGAGAGCCCAAGTATTGGGTATTCAAAGTCACGAGGATGCGAGAAGCGAGAAGGTAATAACCGTTGGATCCAGATCACAGGAAGACCGTTGGATCCGCACGTGGGATCGTGTATCGGAGCCCCGTGAGAAAAGGCTCGAGAATTTGGCCACGGGAATCATGAGGTTGCGAGTAGCGAAACCCCATGGGGAAAAGTCAGCAAGTTGACTGACCATCGGGTCTCAAGGATCCGAGAACCCAGTGTTCAACCTTTGAACTCACGAAGTCATGAGTTCTGATTCCCCGATAAATCAAGGAAGGGGGATCGTGTGAGAGAACTGTGGGAGAAGATTTCTCGATAGGGAAATAGAAGAACCTTGGAGTTCTTCAGGCCAAGAAGAAGAATATCCTGTGAATGGACATGCCCGTGGTTGGCACGCCTACGACAGGTGGGACATAAGACCCTGGTTATATACAGTGAATCGGGTAGGTAAATAGAAGACCTGTGATTCGGGGATTGGCATTTTGTTGCTACAAGCTCCGGGGATTCTCATTATTGAGAATTCAACCAAAAATTTTGATTTATGGTAGTGGGTGTGTTACAAAGTGGTATCAGAGCATGGTTACAACACTTGGCCTGATTGGGCTCATGCACCAGTCACGCATAAAGCTCGTTCGAAACAATCCTATGAGGAGTAACCCCCTGACTTAACTATCTTGTCCAGGAATTAAAAACTTGGAATATGAAAACCCGACTGTGTATGCATGAGAAAGAGTTATGAAACTATGCGCACATTATAAAATTAATTTAACTCTGGACTAATAGCCAACGTTTGTCTATTCTGTCCAGCGGACGATCAATCGTAGGAAGCTACAAATGTAGCGTATGGTGACTCACCAAGAGGTGGGAGAAGGCTCCCACAACATAGACGAGGAGTCTGATGAAAGAAGAGCAATAGGAACCCCTCCAGAACTAGATGAGACTGTGAGGAGTCTCATGGTCGAATTGAAAAGATGCAAAGCGGATAATGAAAGAATGATGAAAGAACAAGAAAAGCAAATCAAGATCAATGCAGTTTTAATGTAGAGCTTATTCGACCTACAGCGACAAATGCAGCATGAACCTGAGATGCAGAATCATGGTCGTATCAGTGGTCATACTGAGATAAGCACATTAAGAAAGGTCCACCCCAGAGGTAAAGGACTAGTGCCAGATGATTCCACTGAGAAGGAAGCTGGCGATTCAGAAGGCTATTCTAGCAGCAGGACCAGTTCCTATTCTCAAAAGAAATAGAAGAATCAAAAGACTTCTAAGAGTCATAAATTTGAGAAATTCAAAAAGGCCAAACCTCCCTCCTTCGATGGTGAGATAAAGAAGGGAGAGGAAGCTCAGGCTTGGCTACTTGGACTGAAGAAATATTTCAGAGTCCATGATTTCTCAAAGAACCAGAAGGCCCGAGAGGCCACTTTCAATCTGAACGGGAAGGCTTCCATCTGGTGGGAAGACCTTAAGAATATGAAAGGGGTCCGCGAGGAGGACCATTCTTGGAAACGGTTCGAGAAGTACTTTTGGAAGAAGTATTTGTCGGAAAGGTATTTTGACAAGAAGGCTAAATAGTTTTATGAACTCAAACTGGGACAACTTACTATGGAGGAGTATGTCAACAAATTCCTTGACTTACTAAGATATGTACCCTACATCAAAGCAGAGAAGGTGAAGGCCCAATGCTTCATCAGTGGGCTACCCAAAGAATACCGGAACCGAATCGAATTTGACGAGCCAAAAACCTTAGAAGACACTATAAGGAAGGCAACATATTTTCATGAACAATATGGACATTGGGAAGAGTCTCGTGGAGACTGGAAATAGAAGAGTGGTTTGAGATTTCAGAAAAAGGATATCCCTTCAAGGGATACGAAAACCGGTCTCGGTGAGACAAGTATCAACACTGCAAATGAGAAAGTATTGCCAAAAGGGATGCCCCCTATATGCAATACAGGTGTTAAAAACAACTGAAGGTGCTAAAACCAGCCTTGATGATCACCCTATCTTGAGGGAATACTGAGATGTGTTTCCAGAGGAGATACTGGGTCTACCTCCGAGAAGAGACATTGACTTCTCAATAGAACTTGCACCAGGAGCGGTGCCAGTGTCCAGAACACCCTACTGGATGAGCACACCTGAGTTAGTTGAACTCAAATTGCAATTGAAAGAAATGATGGACAAGGGTTATATTTGACCCAGCGTGTCCCCATGGGGAGCACCGGTCCTATTTGTGAAAAAGAAGGATGGAACCCTTAGACTGTGCATAGATTACAGACAACTTAATAAAGAAACCATAAAAAAACAAATACCCCTTGCCCAGGATCGATGATCTATTCAATCAGTTAGGAGGATCGGATATTTTCTCAAAGATTGACTTGAGGTCAGGATACCATCAATTCCGAATCAAGGGTGAAGACATCCATAAGACCACTTTCCAGACACGGTATGTCCATTATGAGTTTGTGGTAGTGTCATTTGGGTTAACCAACACCCCTGCCACTTTCATGTGCTTAATGAACAATGTACTCAGTAAATTTCTAGATAAATTTGTACTAGATTTTATTGATGACATCTTAATCTACTCTAAGAGTAGACAAGAACATGAAGAACATATTAGACTTGTGCTGCAAGTGCTAAGAGAGCATCATCTCTATGCTAAATTCAACAAGTGTGATTTCTTTCAGAAGCAAATACATTACTTGGGACATGTTATGTCCGAGGAAGGGGTGGCAGTATATCCTGACAAGATCAGGTCTATCATGGAATGGCCTACCCCAAAGGATGTCTTAGACATCAGATCCTTTATGGGATTGGCGGGATACTATAGGAGATTTATAAAAGATTTCTCCAAGATTGGTTGTCCAATCACTGCCCTCCAGAAGAAGGAAACCAAATTTCTGTGGACACAGCAATGTGAAGAAATATTCCAAACCCTGAAACATCTACTAACCCATGCACTCATGTTGAAAATCGCTGACCCAGAAGCTAACTTCCTGGTATGCACAGATGCCTGTAAGGAAGGGCTCGGAGGAGTCCTTATGTAGGAAGGAAAGGTGATCTGCTATGAATCCCGAAAATTGAATGAGCATGAAGTCAACTATGTGAATCATGATCTAGAACTGGCTGCCATAGTGCATGCCTTGAAAAAGTTGAGGCATTACCTCCTGGGAAGGAAGTTTGTACTGATGACGGATCACTGTGGATTGCGGTACATGTTTTATCAACCCAAGCTCAATGCTAGACAAGCTAGATGGATGGCCCTCCTTAACGAATTTGACTTTGAAATCAAACACATTAAAGGGAAGGAGAATAGGGTGGCCAATGCCCTTAGCAGAAGCATGAGAACAATTCACCTGGTAGCAGTGAGTACCTGCGAGATAGATGTCAAGAACAGAGTCAAAGAGGCACAAGAAATAGATCCCTTCGCCCGAAATGTGACCCTGTACCTACAAAAAGAACCCACTGGGGAAAAATACGAAGGCTATCAGATGATCGACGGAGGTCTACTCACCTACAGAGAGAGACTGTACATTCCCAATTGTGATGACTTGAAGAGGTTCATCATGGATGAACTACATAAAAGGCCTTACACTGGTCACCCAGGATACCAGAAAATGAATACTGCCACCCGAAAACAATTTTACTAGCCAGGATTGAAGAACGATGTAGCCAAATATTTGGCCCAATGCATAGAATGCCAATAGGTTAAGGCAGAACATCGACAACCAGCAGGACTATTACACCCTTTAACCATTCCAGAATGGAAATGGGAAACCATATCCATGGATTTTATCACTGGATTACCAACCTCAACTAAACAGAATGACGCCATTATGGTAGTGGTGGATAAACTGAGCAAGTCTACTCATTTCATCCCCGTCAAATCGACCTGCAAGGTGATAGATATCGCACAAGTATTCATGAAAGAGGTGTTCCGACTGTACGGCATGCCTAGGGAGATAATATCTGACAGAGACACAAAGTTCACTTCCAATTTCTGGAAATCACTGATGGTGGGTTTGGAGTCCAAACTGTTGTTTAGCACCACCTATCACCCTCAAACTGATGGCCAGACAGAAAGAGTGAATCAGATATTAGAGGATATGTTAATGATGCATGTAATGCATCAGCCCAAGAAATGGGAAGACTACCTGCCATTGGTAGAATTTGCCTATAACAACGGCTATCAAGCGTCCTTAAAAATGAGTCCATTCGAGGTCCTCTATGGTAGACAATGTAATACCCCAGTCAGCTAGAGCAATCCTGTAAATAGGATTTCTTTTGGACCCGACATGTTGAAAGAAATGGAACAACAAGTGAATTAGATAAAACAAAATCTGAAGGTCGCTCAAAACTGATAGAAAAGTTATGCTGATCAGAAGAGAACTCCAAGAGAATTCCAAATAGGAGATCATGTATATCTCAGAATTAAGCCCAGAAGGAGTTCCCTAAAAATGGGAGCTTGTGCCAAATTGGGACCTTGGTATTGTGGACCCTTTGAAGTTCTAGAAAGAGTGGGACTTGTAGCCTATAGGCTAGCACTTCCTCCCACAGTAAAAGCACATAATGTTTTCCATGTTTCATTAT
Organism: Picea engelmannii; assembly: GCA_009831015.1. Lineage (NCBI taxonomy): Eukaryota > Viridiplantae > Streptophyta > Pinopsida > Pinales > Pinaceae > Picea > Picea engelmannii. Next base: position 20,108 of record ML821076.1, on the reverse strand, counting down.
TGAAGAAATATGTACATGATGCTAATCATATAATTGATTGGTCTGTGATTTAGGTGGAACCAGAGGTAGAATTTCTACTAGAGCCCCAATGCATACTGGACAGAAAGGAAACCCCACTCTGGAATAGAACCATTGCACAAGTCAAGGTGCAGTGGAAACATTTTGGCCCAGATGAGGCTACATGGGAAATGGAGGATGCCATGAGACAGGCATATTCAATTTTGTTTACTTCTGTACATGTAATTCGTGTTAGTAGATAAGAACATCAAGGACGATGTTCCTTTTAAGGGGGAGGGAATTGTAACACCCTATTTCCCCTGGATTTTAAATATAACTGGACTGGCCAAGGACTATGGAAAACTCATAAGTATGAATATGTGATGTAAATGGACCTGCAGGAAGAGGTCAATGAATGTGAATAATATTTTAAATTTATTGCAGGACTACTGAGAGGGGATGTGCAGAAAAGAGACCACGATGGCGGTGGAAGGCCCCTGAAAAGGTGGCGTTAACTTCCACTCTGAAGGAATACCGTATTTGGACTCCACTGGCTCGAAGAACCAAAAGCGGCTCGTTGGCCCCGAAATTTAAATGTCTCGCAGGCTGGTAGGCGGGCGGCTTGATGAGAGATGGGAGGGTGAACTGCCCATCCATAGAGTCGTCAGGCTTGATCAGCACGAGGGTAATCGTGCCACACTCAACCTTGAGAGAGGATAAGGCGTATGGCAGAAGTGATGGAAGGGAGGTAGACGCGAGGGGAACTCGGGCAATTTTTATGTAGAGTGAGTGATAGTGGGGAGGAAGGATTGAAACCTTCGCTTCTAGTCACTAGCAAGAAGAGAGACACAATATCAGAGCATCGTGGTCTCAGCTCGGGGGTGGCTAGTGGTAAATCCATTGGGATTCGTTGAGCCTACGGTTGGGTGGAAACGAGCACCCCTCTCAGTAGTCGCACCCACTTCGGGTGTTATATTCTGATAAGTGTTTTATATATATATTGCATCTTGAAATTCATAGACTGATATATATATATATATATATATATATATGCTCATAGAACTAGGAAATTGTAAATGATTTCAGTGTTAGAATGTCAATGCAGTGTTTGATAAGAATGAATAGATATATGCTTATAATAGAGGAAAACATGCATGATTTATGTTGATAAATGGATTTGATTATGCGTGAGCTGAACCAAGTTAGACTTCCAGTCCCTCTTCGGGAATTTGTTTTCCTTTGTCTGTTTCCAGGAATGCCCTGGGTTTGATCTCTTCACAGAGATTCCCTTCTTAGAAAGGCTTACCAAGAACCGGGAAAAAGGGACCTCAACGCCCAGGTCTTAACAACCCTGTATAGAGAGGAACGACCCTCTTAAATCCTGAAGTAGCATTGTATGGATAAGTATTGATCAACGGATGGGATCTTGTCAGAGAGTCTGCGGTAATTCACGTTCATTGAATTGAGGGAATAAATGAGGGTGTTAAGTGTCATTAACCCTTTTCCCTCTATCTTCGTGAATAGAGAAGAAATCTGAATCGTAGACCCCCAGGCTCCATGAGAGCATCAGGACCGTTGATTTTTCCACGTCTAAAGAGTAGTAGAAAAGGGCATGACATTAGGACCGATCTGAATCGTCAGATTTGAACTAGGAATCCCGACAATCGTTAGATCTTTAGGGAGATAGATGAGGGTTAAGCCTCGTGAATGGGGGAAAAATGGATCAGAGTCGTCCATCCAAGGAGGACAGGTGGCAGAGATCTAGGGTACTCATGAACTCGGAGGTTCGTGAGATGGGAGTCCAAGAGTTGGATGTTCCAAGTCACGAGCGGCGAAGTCACGAAAGGATCTGAGCCATCCATCCGAGGAGGACAGGTGGCAGAGATCCAGGGAACTCGTGAACTCGGAGGTTCGTGAGATGGGAGTCCAAAAGTTGGATTTTCCAAGTCGTGAGTGGTGAAGTCACGAAGGGATCCGATCCGTCCATCCGAGGAGGATAGGTGGCATAGATCCATGGAACTCATGAACTCGGAGGTTCGCAAGATGGGAGTCCAAAAGTTGGATGTTCCAAGCCGCAAGTGGCAAAGTCACGAAAGGATCCGAGCCATCCATCCAAGGAGGACAGGTGGCAGAGATCCAAGGAACTCGTGAACTCGGAGGTTTGCGAGATGGGAGTCCAAAAGTTGGATGTTCCAAGTCTCGAGTGGCTAAGTAATGAAAGGATCTGAGTCATCCATCCGAGGAGGACAGGTTGCAGAGATCTAGAGATCTCGTGAACTCGGGAGTTCGCAGGTTGAGAGCCCAAGTGTTGGGTGCTTTAAGTCATGAAGCGGCGAAGTGGCAAGAGGGTGTGAGCCATCCATCTGGGGAGGACAGGTGGTAGAGATCGAGAAGATCTCTCGAACTCAGGAGTTCGCAGGGTGAATGCCCAAGTATTTGGTGTTAAAATTCACTAGACGTGAGGTCACGAAGTAGCGAAGTGGCGAGAGGCTGTGAGCCGTCCATCTGGGAAGGACAGGTGGCATAGATTGAGAATATCTCGCAAACTCAGGAGTTCGCAGGGTGAACGCCCATGTATTTTGTGTTAAAAGTCGCGAGACGTGATGTCGTGAAGCAGCGAAGTGGTGAGAGGCTGTGAGCCGTCCATATGGGGTGGACAGGTGGCAGAGATCGAGAGGATCTCATGAACTCAGGAGTTCGCAGGGTGAACGCCCAAGTATTTGGTGTTAAAAGTCGCGAGACGCGAGGTCGCAAAGCAGTGAAGTGGCGAGAGGTTGTGATCCATCCATATAAAGAGGAAAGGTGGCAGAGATCGAGAAGATCTCATGAACTCGGGAGTTCACAGGGTGAACGCCCAAGTATTTGGTGTTAAAAGACGCGAGACACGAGGTCGCGAAGCAGCAAAGTGGCAAGAGGCTGTGAGCCATCCATCTGGGGAGGAAAGGTGGCAGAGATCGATAAGATCTCGCAAAATCAGGAGTTTGCAGGGTGAACGCCCAAGTATTTGGTGTTAAAATTCGTGAGACACGAGGTCACGAAGCAGCGAAGTGGCGAGAGGTTGTGAGCCGTCCATCGGAGGAGGACAGGTGGAGGAGATCTAGAGATCTCGTGAACTCGGGAGTTCATAGGGTGAGAGCCCAAGTATTGGGTATTCAAAGTCACGAGGATGCGAGAAGCGAGAAGGTAATAACCGTTGCATCTGGATCGCGGGAAGACCATTGGATCCACACGTGGGATCATGTATCGGAGCCCCGCGAGAAAAGGCCCGAGAATTTGGCCACGGGAATCATGAGGTTGCAAGTAGCGAAATCCCTCGGGGAAAAGTCAGTGAGTTGACTGACCATCAGGTCTCGGGGATCCGAGAACCCAGTGTTCAACATTTGAACTCGCAAAGTCACAAGTTCCGATTCCCAGATAAATCAAGGAAGGGGGATCGCGTGAGAGAACCGTGGGAGCAGATTTCCCGATAGGGAAATAGAAGAACCTTGGAGTTCTTCGGGCCAAAAAGAAGAAGGTCCTGTGAATGGACGTGCCCATGGTTGGCGCGCCTGCGTCAGGTGGGACATAAGACCCCGGTTATGTACAGAGAATCAGGTAGGTAAATAGAAGACCTGTGATTTGGGGATTGGCATTTTACTGCTACAAGTTCCGAGGATTCTCATTATTGAGAATTCAACCAAAAATTTTGATTTATGGTAGTGGGTGTGTTACAATGTGGTATCAGAGCATGGTTACAGCACTCGACCTGATTGGGCTCATGCACTAGTCGTGCATAAACCTCGTTCGAAACACTCCTATGAGGAGTAACCCCCTGACTTAACTATCTTGTCCAGGAATTAAAAACTTGGAATATGAAAACCCAACTGTGTATGCATGAGAAAGAGTTATGAAACTATGTGCACATTATAAAATGAATTTAACTCTGGACTAATAGCCAGCGTTTGTCTATTCTGTCCAGCGGACGATCAACCGTAGGAAGCTACAAACGCAGTGTATGGTGACTCACCAAGAGGTGGGAGAAGGCTCCCACAACAGAGACGAGGAGTCTGATGAAAGAAGAGCAATAGGAACCCCTCCAGACCTAGCTGAGACTGTGAGGAGTCTCATGGTCGAATTGCAAAGCTGCAAGGCCGATAATGAAAGAATGATGAAATAACAAGAAAAACAAACCGAGATCAATGCAGTTTTAATGCAGAGCTTATCCGACCTACAACGACAAATGCAGCATGAACCTGAGATGCAGAATCATGGTCGTATCAGTGGTCATACTGAGAGAAGCATGTCAAGAAAGGTCCACCCCAGAGGTAAAGGACCAGTGCTAGATGATTCTACTGAGAAGGAAGCTGGCGATTCAGAGGGCTCTTCCAACAGCAGGACCAGTTCCTATTCTCAAAAGAAATAGAAGAAGCAAAAGACTTCTAAGAGTCATAAATTTGAGGAATTAAAAAAGGCCAAACCTCCCTCCTTCGATGGCGAGATAAAGAAGGGAGAGGAAGCTGAGGCTTGGCTACTTGGGTTGAAGAAATGTTTCAGAGTCCATGATTTCTCAGAGAACCTGAAGGCCTGAGTGGCCACTTTCAATCTGAATGGGAAGGCTTCCATCTGGTCAGAAGACCTTAATAATATGAAAGGGGTCTACGAGGAGGACCTGTCTTGGAAACGGTTCGAGAAGTACTTCCGGAAGAAGTATTTGTCGAAAAGGTATTTTGACGAGAAGGCTAAAGAGTTTTATGAACTCAAACTGGGACAACTTACTATGGAGGAGTATGTCAACAAATTCCTTGACTTATTGAGATATATACCCTACATCAAAGTAGATAAGGCGAAGGCCCAACGCTTCATCAGTGGGCTACCTAAAGAATACCGGAACCGAATCGAATTCGACGAGCCAAAGACCTTAGAAGACACTATAAGGAAGGCAACATATTGTCATGAACAATATGGACATTGGGCAGAGTCTTGTGGAGACTGGAAACAGAAGAGTGGTTTGAGATTTCAGAAAAAGGATAGCCCTTCAAGGGATCTGAAAACTGGTCTCGGTGAGACAAGTATCAGCATTGCAAATGGGAAAGTATTGTCAAAAGGGATGTCCCCTATATGCATTACAACTGTTAAAAACAACCGAAGGTGCTAAACCCAGCCCTGATGATCACCCTATCTTGAGGGAATACCGAGATGTGTTTCCAGAGGAGATACTGGGTCTACCTCCGAGAAGAGACATTGACTTCTCAATAGAACTTGCACCAGGAGCGGTGCCGGTGTCCAGAACACCCTACCAGATGAGCACACCTGATTTAGTTGAACTCAAATTGCAATTGAAAGAAATGATGGACAAGGGTTATATTCAACCCAGCGTGTCCCCATGGGGAGCACCGGTCCTGTTTGTGAAAAAGAAGGATGGCACCCTTAGACTGTGCATAGATTACAGACAACTTAATAAAGAAACCATAAAAAAACAAATACCCCTCGCCCATGATCGATGATCTATTCGATCAGTTAGGAGGAGCGGCTATTTTCTCAAATATTGATTTGAGGTCAGGATACCATCAAGTCCGAATCAAGGGTGAAGACATCCATAAGACCGCTTTCCGGACACGGTAATGCCATTATGAGTTTGTGTTAGTTTTGTTTGGGTTAACCAACGCCCCTGCCACTTTCATGTGCTTAATGAACAATGTACTCTGTAAATTTCTAGATAAATTTGTACTAGATTTTATTGATGACATCTTAATCTACTCTAAGAGTAGAGAAGAACATGAAGAACATCTTAGACTTGTGCTGCAAGTGCTAAGAGATCCTGACAAGATCAGGTCTATCATGGAATGGACTACCCCAAAGGATGTCTCAGACATCAGATCCTCTATGGGATTGGCAGGATACTATAGGAGATTTATAAAAGATTTCTCCAAGATTGGTTGTCCAATCACTGCCCTCCAGAAGAAGGGAACCAAATTCCTGTGAACACAGCAATGTGAAGAAAGATTCCAAACCCTGAAACATTTACTAACCCATGCACCTGTGTTGAAAATCGCTGACCCAGAAGATGACTTTCTGGTATGCACAGATGCATGTAAGGAAGGGCTCGGAGGAGTCCTTATGCAGGAAGGAAAGGTGATCTGCTATGAATCCCAAAAATTGAATGAGCATGAAGTCAACTATGTGACTCATGATCTAGAAATGGCTGCCATAGTGCATGCCTTGAAAAAGTGGAGGCATTACCTCCTGGGAAGGAAGTTTGTAATGATGACGGATCACTGTGGATTGTGGTACATGTTTGATCAACCCAAGATCAATGCTAGACAAGCTAGATGGATGGCCCTCCTTAGCAAATTTGACTTTGAAATCAAACACATTAAAGGGAAGGAGAATAGGGTGGCCGATGCCCTTAGCAAAAGCATGAGAACAATTCACCTGGCAGCAGTGAGTACCTGCGAGATAGATGTCAAGAACAGAGTCAAAGAGGCACAAGAAATAGATCCCTTCGCTCGAAATGTGACCCTGTACCTACAACAAGAACCCACTGGGGAAAAATACGAAGGCTATCAGATGACCGACGAAGGTCTGCTCACCTACAGAGAGAGACTGTACATTCCCAATTGTGACGACTTGAAGAGTTTCATCATGGATGAACTACTTAAAAGGCCTTACATTGGTCACCAAGGATACCAGAAAATGATTACTGCCACCCGAAAAAAATTTTACTAGCCGGGATTGAAGAAGGACGTAGCCAAATATTTGGTCGAATGCATAGAATGCCAACAGGTTAAGGCAGAACATCGACACCCAGCAGGACTATTACACCCTTTAACCATTCCAGAATGGAAATGGGAAACTATCTCCATGGATTTTATCACTGGATTACCAACCTCAACCAAACATAATGATGCCATTATGGTAGTGGTGGATAAACTGAGCAAGTCTGCTCATTTTATCCCCGTCAAATCGACCTGCAAGGCGATAGATATCACACAGGTATTCATGAAAGAGGTGTTCCGACAACACGACATGCCGAGGGAGATAATATCTGATAGAGACACAAAGTTCACTTCCAATTTCTGGAAATCACTGATGGCGGGTTTGGAGACCAAACTGTTGTTTAGCACCGCCTATCACCCTCAAACCGATGGCCAGAAAGAAAGATTGAATCAGATATTAGAGGATATGTTAAGGATGCATGTAATGCATCATCCCAGGAAATGGGAAGACTACCTGCCACTGGTATAATTTTCCTATAACAACGGCTATCAAGCGTCCTTAAAAATGAGTCCATTCGACGTCCTCTATGGTAGACAATGTAATACCCCAGTCAGCTGGAGAAATCCTGTAAATAGGATTTCTTTTGGACCCAACATGTTGAAATAAATGGAACAAGTGACTCAGATAAAACAAAATCTGAAGGTCGCTCAAAAATGACAGAAAACTTATGCTGATCAGAAGAGAACTCCAAGAGAATTCCAAACAAGAGATCATGTATATCTCAGAATTAAGCCCAGAAGGAGTTCCCTAAAAATGGGAGCTTGTGCCAAATTGGCACCCCGGTATTGTGGACCCTTTGAAGTTCTAGACAGAGTGGGACCTGTAGCCTATCGGCTAGCACTTCCTCCCACAATAAAAGAACATAATGTTTTCCATGTTTCATTATTGAAGAAATATGTACATGATGCTAATCATATAATTGACGGGTCTGTGATCCAGGTGGAACCGGAGGGAGAATTTCTACCAGAGCCCCAATGCATACTGGACAGAAAGGAAACCCCACTCCGAAACAAAACCATTGCACAGGTCAAGGTACAGTGGAAACATTTTGGCCCAGATGAGGCTACATGGGAAATGGAGGATGCCATGAGACAGGCATATCCGATTTTGTTTACTTCTGTATATGTAATTCGTGTTAGTATCTAAGAACATCGAGGATGATGTTCCTTTTAAGGGGGAGGGAATTATAACACCCTGTTTCCCCCAGATTGTAAATATAACTGGACTAGCCAAGGACTATGGCAAACTCATAAGTATGAATATGTGATGTAAACAGACCTGCAGGAAAAGGTCAATGAATGTGAATAATATTTTGAATTTATTGCAGGACTACTGAGAGAGGATGTGCAGAAAAGAGACCACGATGGCAGTGGAAGGCCCCTAAAAAGTTGGCATTAACTTCCACCCTGAAGGAATACCGTATTTGGATTCCACTGGCCCGAAGAACCAAAAGAGGCTCGCTGGCCCCCAAATTTAAATGTCTCGCGGGCTGGTAGGCGGGTGGCTTGATGAGGTATGGGATGGTGAACCGTCCATCCGTAGAGCCGTTAGGCCTGATCGATGCGAGGGTAATCGTGCCACACACAACCTCGCGATAGGATAAGGCATATGGCAGAAGTGATGGAAGGGGGGCAGACGCGAGGGGAACTTGGGCAATTTTTACGCAGAGTGAGTGATAGCGGGGAGGAAGGATTTCAACCTTCACTCCTGGTCACTGGCAGGCAGAGAGACACAGTCTCAGAGCATCGTGGTCTCAGCTTGGGGGTGGCTAGTGGTAAATACGTTGGGAGTCACTGAGCCTACGGTTGGGTGGAAACGAACACCTCTCTCAGTAGTTTCACCCACTTCGGGTGTTGTATTCTGATAAGTGTTTTATATATATATTTCATCTTGAAATTCATAGACAAATATATATATATATATATATATATATATGCTCATAGAACTGGGAAATTGTAAATGATTTCAGTGTTAGAATGTCAATACAGTGTTTGATAAGAATGAATATATATATTGTTATAATAGAGGAAACTAGGCATGATTTATGTTGATAAATGGATTTGATTATGCGTGCGCTGAACCAAGTCAGACTTCCAGTCCCTCTTCGGGAATTTGTTTTCCTTTGTCTGTTTCCAGGAATGCCCTGGGTTTGATCTCTTCACAGAGATTCCCTTCTTAGAAAGGCTTACCAAGAACCGGGAAAAAGGGACCTGAATGCCCAGGTCTTAACAACCCTGTATAGAGAGGAATGACCCTCTTAAATCCCAAAGTAGCAGCGTAGGGATAAGTATTGATCAACGGATGGGATCTTGTCAGAGAGTTTGCGGTCATTCATGTTCATTGAATCGAGGGAATAAACGAGGGTGTTAAGTTCCATTAACCCTTTTTCCTCTATCTTCGTGAATAGAGAAGAAATATGAATCATAGACCCCCAGGCTCCATGAGAGCATCTGGACCGTTGATTTTTCCACGTCTAAAGAGCAGTAGAAAAGGGCGCGGCATCGGGACCGATCTGAATCGTCAGATCTGAACTAGGAATCCCAACAGTCGTTAGATATTTAGGGAGATAGACGAGGGTTAAGCCTCGTGAATGGGGGCAAAATGGATCAGAGTTGTCCATCCAAGGAGGATAGGTGGCAGAGATCTAGGGAACTCGTGAACTCGGAGGTTCGCGAGATGGGAGTCCAAGAGCTGGATGTTCCAAGTCATGAGTGGTGAAGTCAGGAAAGGATCTGAGCCATCCATCCGAGGAGGACAGGTGGTAGAGATCCAGGGAACTCGTGAACTCGGAGGTTCGCGAGATGGGAGTCCAAAATTTGGATGTTCCAAGTCGCGAGTGGCGAAGTCACGAAAGGATCTGAGCCATCCATCCGAGGAGGACAGGTGGCAGAGATCCAGGGAACTCGTGAACTCGGAGGTTCGCAAGATGGGAGTCCAAAAGTTGGATGTTCCAAGTCGTGTGTGGAAAAGTCACGAAAGGATCTGAGTTGTCCATCCAAGGAGGACAGGTGACAGAGATCTAGGGAACTCGTGGACTCGGAGGTTCACGAGATGGGAGTCCAAAAGTTGGATGTTCCAAGTCGCGAGTGGCGAAGTCTCGAAAGGATCCAAGCCATCCATCTGAGGAGGACAGGTGGCAGAGATCCAGAGATCTCGTGAACTCAGAAGTTCGCAGGTTGAGAGCCCAAGTGTTGGGTTCTTTAAGTCACGAAGCGGCTAAGTGGCGAGAGGCTGTGAGCCATCCATCTGGGGAGGACACGTGGCAGAGATCGAGAAGATCTCTCGAACTCAGGAGTTCGCTGGGTGAACGCCCAAGTATTTGTTGTTAAAAGTCACAAGACGCGAGGTTGCGAAGCAGCGAAGTGGCGAGAGGCTGTGAGCCGTCCATCTGGGGAGGACAGGTGGTAGAGATCGAGAAGATCTCGCGAACTCGGGAGTTCACAGGGTGACCACCCAAGTATTTGGTGTTAAAAGTCATGATACGCGAGGTCGCAAAGCAGTGAAGTGGCGAGAGGCTGTGAGCCGTCCATCTGGGGAGGACAGGTGGCAGAGATCGAGAGGATCTCGCGAACTCGAGAGTTCGCAGGATGAACGCCCAAGTATTTGGTGTTAAAACTCGCGAGACACGAGGTCGCGAAGCAGCGAAGTGGCGAGAGGCTGTGAGCCATCCATGTGAAGAGGATAGGTGGCAGAGATCGAGAATATCTTGCGAACTCGGGAGTTCACAGGGTGAACGCCCAAGTATTTGGTGTTAAAAGTCACGAGACACAAGGTCGCGAAGAAGCGAAGTGGCGAGAGGCTGTGAGCCGTCCATCTAGGGAGGACAGGTGGCAGAGATTGAGAAGATCTCGTGAACTCGGGAGTTCGTAGGGTGAACGCCCAATTATTTGGTGTTAAAGTCACGAGACACGAGGTCACGAAGAAGAGAAGTGGTGAGAGGCTGTGAGCCATCCATCGGAGGAGGACAGGTGGAGGAGATCGAGAGATCTCGCGAACTTGGGAGTTCGCAGGGTGAGAGCCCAAGTATTGGGTATTCAAAGTCACGAGGACGTGAGAAGCGAGAAGGTAATAATCATTGGATCCGGATCACGGGAAGACCATTGGATCCGCACGTGGGATCGTGTATCAGAGCACTGTGAGAAAAGGCCCGAGAATTTGGCCACGGGAATCATGAGGTTGCGAGTAGTGAAATCCCTTGGTGAAAAGTCAGCGAGTTGACTGACCATCGGGTCTCGGGGATCCAAGAACCCAGTGTTCAACCTTTGAACTCACGAAGTCACGAGTTCCGATTCCCCGATAAATCAAGGAAGGGGGATCGCGCGAGAGAACTGTGGGAGAAGATTTCCCGATAGGGAAATAAAAGAACCTTGAAGTTCTTCAGGGAAAGAAGAAGAAGATCCTATGAACGAACGTTCTTGTGGTTGGCGCGCCTGCGTCAAGTGGGACATAAGACCCCGGTTATGTACAGAGAATCGGGTAGGTAAATAGAAGACCTATGATTCAGGGATTGGCATTTTGCTGCTACAAGCTCTGGGGATTCTCATTATTGAGAATTCAACCAAAAATTTTGATTTATGGTAGTGGGTGTGTTACAATTACATACATCAACTATTGCTTTCATTGATAATTCCATGGTTTTATGAAGTACTAACATCAAATTATACTTGAAAAAGATATTGTTTTCTTATTTCTTTGTTCTAGGTAGGTACATATAAGAACATCACTTCTTCATTAGTTAAAACCTTGGGACTTTCTGATCAGTGTGACTTGTGAGAGGGGATATCTTTATAGACACTTTAACCTTTGCCTTCTCAAACCCCTAGGTCATCGGGGACGTCTCCCTTGGGACATAAACCCTAAATAGAAAGAGGTATCTTATTAAGGTGACACTGATAGGATAACCTCATGTTACACCAATTTTCCTCCCTTAGCCTTTCCCTTTGGGACAAGCACAAATTGCGCGATAACATGGACTTCGAGAGATTTCTCTATAGAAGAATTCATTTCTCCTGAATTTCGAATTCCCGAACCGCTTAATATTTATGAGGTCCACATAGTACACCTGTCCTCATATAAGATGGTGACATGTGGACCCATGTGTCAGACTGCTATTGGTCTAACAAGGTCATCCATGTACCATTCTGACTAACACATGGCAGGACTAGGGAAGTCCACATCACCCTAGGTGACATTATCATCCCACATCACTTCAGAACTTTGGGCCTCATGAGATTTCACCTTAGCTCACTTTGTTTCTCTTGAACACCAAACTCCTGAACTGGTCAATCTACTTGGGGAAAATCAATGTCTCTCCTTCTCTTGGATGATCGATGGCCGCAAAGTACTTCAAAACTTTAGAACTTCAGGCTTCGACCCTTTTTTCTTAAAAAAACATAATTTTCTCTGAAGTCACGAAGTCTGAAGGAATTGGAGGTTGATTTTCATGCACCTTCTCCATATCTGAGGGCTGGGAAAGGTTCACCTTTCCTCATGTATATCGTGCAACCCAAATTCCCTCTAGTGGTTATCAACCATACTGTGGTTTTCCTCCCTTCTGAATTTCTTAGACCACTATACCTCATGATCTTTGGAACACATCCAATGTGTTCCCTCAGCACCCTCCTGACATCTTGAATGCTCTGAGAATGAATTTTGTCCATTTCAACAATAGTTCACTCTGAAGCCTTTTCTTCAATAACCACTTATCCAGCCCATCTAGGCTCATTATTGAAACCATGGGATATGATACCAAATTGTAATGTCCCCTGATCACCCGAAGGCCAAACCACACTACCTCAGACATGTTGATGAATGCATCTATGTGAGACATTCTCCAACTTACAAACCTATGATATGTGGATCATTGAAACTATATGAGTCTTTCTCTCATCTTACAAACCTAAGAGAAGGACCCTAAGAAGGGTATGTGGTTCCTACTTGAGATAGATCTAGGAACATAGAGATGAACTCATCCATTTATAGATTTGAGAAGAACTCCAGATGATTATCCAGTGGGAAAGGTGATCTATTGAGTTAGACATGCATGTGGCTGAGAACAGGGTGAACTTGTGAAATCCAAAAGTGTTGGGTGCATCATCATGTAAATAGAAATGAAGATGATGTATTAGCCTCCTCTGAGTAGCATAGTTGATGAGAAGAATCCAGATGATTCTCCTATGTGAGGCAGTGGGAATGAATATTTGTAGAGTGGGCGTGCCTATGGACGAGCATAGGTGACCATGTGAAGATCTCATTCTTCTGTGTAATGTAGTGAACCAGAGACATGACATCCCTATGGATGTGCCCCTAGTGGATGAACACTAGTGGGTGTATCAGATCCTTTGCTATATATCGTTCAAGAGTCAGACCTGCCTATAACCCTAATTTTTATGTAAAGGGTACAGGTTGGCCCCACCTTAATGTGATTAATAATAAATGTAAAACATAATTACTATATTTGATATTAATTATAATAATAATAATTATAATGTTACTTAGAGAGGTCGGAACCATTGATCCAATAGACACTTTAGTTGATAGGTTTAGGTTAGTATAAGTAAAAGTAAAATCCCCATTGTGGAAACATATCTATCTTGTGAGTTTGGAAATTTCAGCAAGTACATCTACTTGTGAAAAGGTGCGCACCTCTCTTGGGCGCTATTCTTCTAGGGTTTGAGCACCCTCTTGTGTGCTAGGTATTTCTTGGTGGTGAAGGTATTTCTCTTGAAGAATATAGAAAAATATTTGGCTGGGTTTTCTTCCGTTGTTGCGAAGGGTTTCCCAGGATACTTCTTGTGTTCTTGTGCATGGTGTTTCTTCTTGTGATCTTGGTTGCTGCAACATTATTGTCTATGGTTAAGTTAAATGACAAAATGAAATGAACTTAATTCTTAACCTAGCTTATTGAAAAATAAACATGGCATCAGAGCATAGGTCTTGAAGAACCCATTGCACAAGCATCTACTAGTGTCCTCTCTTTTCTGTAGAACCGTACGACCCTCCTAGGGTTTCCAGAAAATCCGTACGACCTTATTTTATGAGGTGTTTCATCCCTTAAACACTTGAACGTTGGGGCTAATTTGGCATCGGAGAGTACGACCTCCTCCAACGCATCTCTAGAGACTCTCAGAGTGACATTCTGAGCATTTTGAAATTTTAGCCCTAGGGTTTCTAGGGTTTCGCCAATTTCTGCAGAAATTTCAGAATTAGGGTTTCTGCAAACTCATTGAAGGAGATCTTCAACTCACCAGTGTTCTCCTTTATTTCAAAGGATTATTGATGGCAGTCATAAGTCCAATAAAACCTAAAAGTGCTATCCTAGCCTAGCCGTTAGGTTTTCTAGCCTAGTTGACAAAGGTTTGTGAAGAATCTAAAATTATGATGAACAAAAAAACTATGATGGAAGATAAGCTTGATGAATCAAGAAAATTCAAAGTTCTTGAAAGACAAGACTTCAGAGGAATAGTTATTGTGGGTAATACAAAAGTTTTTACCATAGACAACTATCAAAGAATGGAAGGAAGATGATGTTAGGACAAGGAAGCCAATCACCTACTCAAGCCCTTACATTGAAGGGACAAATTCAAAATAAAAAAGATGAAAAAAGGTGACATGGTTACTATATTCTTCATAAATATCTCATAGGATAGAGATCAGCCAAGAGCCAGTGGAGAAATCATATCAGCATCCTCAGGTATCCACTTGTATATATTATTTGTATCATTATCATGAGGGAAATTGTAGAAGGAAGGAACCTTTGCTGAAGTCATGAACCCAGAGGGATCTCAGTGCATTCAGAGGAACAACATACTCAAAGTAAATACTCTGGGTTTGGTTTTTGTAATTTTCATTCCTCTAACCTGTATTTCTATAAGTTTGCTACATTACAAGTAGCTGGTCTTGTAGTTGTGACAACATTTCTTAAATTGTTTTGATTCTAGAGATGTACTCATTATTATCCCTTAGGAGATATTCTTGTGCTATTTTTTTTTGTTTTCTTATTCCAAATAGGTTAACAAGAAAAGGAAAATGTTTATCCTTCAAAGGGAGAGACTTGACTCAGAAGGAGTCAAAACTATTTGATAAAGAGGAAGAATAGAACCATCATTGAGGAAACCAATGCAATAATGCATGATGAGAATCCTTCTATGATTCTATGGGCAGAAGCATGCATGACACAATATATGTTCAAAACAAGAGTCTTCACCAGACTTAGAAAAACACAAATCCCAAAGAGGCCTCCACCAGAGTGAAGCCTGATATTGAACACTTCAGGATATTTGGGTGCCCAATGTCTTTTCATGTACCCAAAGAGAAGACGTCCAAGCTATATCCTTTAGAAATAAATGATATAGTGAATCTTCAAAGACATTCTAGATCGACATCCCTAGTCAGAGACAAATTGAGATAATAAAAAACGTTGTCCTTGAAGAAGAGATAGTATTTCAAAGACTCAGAGAATCGTAGATGGAGATTGACAATGAGACAATACCTTCTCCCACTTCATAAATCCAGAGGGAGACATACATTATTCCAATTGATCCAGTTATTCTAGTTGATATGTTCATAGATATTGTAGTAGGGAACAAAATCGCTACCTAGGCTCACTCTGCAAGAGGCAGATAAAACATACAAGCCTGTCAAGGCACATCCTGAGAAAGAAAAAAGAGATTTTCGAGCTATCCTTCAATCATGAGACACCTTATTGATGTTGAGCCTCCTTGTCTTAGAGAATAAACATGAGAACAGGTATGGAAATATGTCATAACACAAGATTACTAGTATATATAAGATATTATTGAGGGAAGTCTATGATAACCTCCAAGTGGATCTATAAGATCAAGCATGTAGCTAATGGAAGTGTTGAGAAATACAAAACAAGATCTATAGCCAAAGATTTATCACAAATAGAGGGAGTTATCTATGATGAGACACTTGAACCAATGAACCCAATACACTTCCATCCATGCTACCATCCATGAGTTGGAAACCATATTAGATAGATATATTCTTGATGAGTTTGGATTTTAGCAAGAGTGTTGCTGATCCAAAACTATATCATTATAGTGTTCGTGGCGAGAGCCTGATCCTGATGACTTATTCAGAAAGCATTGTTGTTGGATACAAGTAATCCTTTACTTCTTAATTTGAGATGAAGAATCCGAGTATGATGCAATACTTCTTGGGACAAGAAGTATGACAGAGGACCAATAAGATTTTTCTGAGTCAAGGAAAATATGCAGTGAAAATATTAAAGAAGTTCAGTATGACAGAATGAAAAATCCACCATGATGGATTTAAAGAAGAAGATTGATGATGATTCAAATGAGACCGATCCAAAACTTATTGGGTCACTAATGTATCTGGTTAACACTAGACTTGATTCATGCCATGCAGTGAATGTGCCTAGTCATTTCATTAGTCAACTGAGAGAGACTCATTAGAAAAAAACAAAGCATGTATTGAGATATATACGAGGCACAATTGGATATGGCTTGAGATATGCCTCTAGTATGAACTTGAGTTTGCAAGATATGCTGATTCAGATTGAGAAGAAAGTATAGTGAACCAGAAAAGCACAATCGACTGATGTTCTATCATGAAGTTTTCCATGGTTTCCTAATCCAGCAGGAAACAAAACTCTGTAGCCATGAGTACCACAGAGGCAGAGTATATAGAATCGAGTGTGCGAAGCAATGTGGCTTCACAAGCTTCTGACAGATTTACTTGACCATGAGATGGATCCTATGATGATAACCAAGAGCCGTGAGTAAATATCCTTGAGAACCCAGTGTTTCCTGATGGATAGAAATACAATGAGATGAAATATTCTTATATCAGAGATATGATGTAGAGGAAACACATACACATGAAATGCCTTCCTACACATGAGCATATTGCAGATATATTCACCAAATTAACTTTGTGAAGAATGACTCCCTAGTTGAGAGGGAGTGTCGATAACTCCAGCCAAGACAAAATTCAAAATACATCCGTGTGAGACTTGGAATGATAAAGAATGCCTCTCTAGCTAGGAGGGAGTGTTTATGAATGCAAATATGTGAGACATTCTCCATCTTACAAACCTGTGAGATGTGGATCATTGCAACTATGTGAGTCTTTCTCTCAGCTTACAAACCTGAGAGAAATCCTATAATAAGGGTACGTGGTTCTTGCCCGAGACAAAGCTAGGAACGTAGATATGAACTCCTCCATTCAGAGAGTTGAGAAGAACTCCAAATGGCTATCCAGTGGGAAAGGTGATCTATTGAGTTAGATGTTCCTGTGGCCGAGCATAAGGTGAACGTGTGAAATCCCAAAGTGTTGGGTGCATTTTCATGTGAACATAAATGAAGATAATGTTTTAGCCTCCTCTGAGTATCAGAGTTGACGAGAAGACTCCGAATGATTATCCTATGTGAGGAAGTGGGAATGAAGATCTATAGAGTGGATGTGCTTGTGGATGAGCACAGGTGAATGTGTGAAGATCTTGTTCTTCTATGTAATGCAGTGAACCAGAGATATGACATCCCTATGGATGTGCCCCTAGTGGATGAGCACTAGTGGGTGTATCAGATCCTTTTGTATATATCTTTCAAGATTCAGACCTGTCTGTAACCCTAATTGTTATGTAAAGGGTACATGTCGGCCCACCTTAATGTGAGTAATAATAAATGTAAAAGATAATTAATCTAGTTAATAATAATAATAATAATAATAATTATAATAATAATAATTATAATGTAACTTAGAGAGGTCGGCCCTATTGAGCCAATAGACACTTCAGTTGACAGGTTTAGGTTAGTATAAGTAAAAGTAAAATCCCCATTGTGGAAACATATCTTTCTTGTGAGTTTGGAAATTTCACCAAGTACATCTACTTGAGAAAAGATGCACACCTCTCTTGGGTGCTAGTCTTCTAGGGTTTGAGAACCCTCTTGTGTGATAGGTATTTCTTGTTGGTGAAGGTATTTCTATTGAAGAATATAGCAAAGGATTTGGATGGGTTTTCTTCCCTTGTTGAGAAGGGTTTCCCAAGATACTTCTTGTGTTCTTGTGCATGGTGTTTCTTCTTGTGATCTTGGTTGTTGAAACATTATTGTCTATGGTTAAGTTAAATGCTGAAATGAAATGAACTTCATGCTTAATATATATTATTGAAAAATCAACAAGACACACACTATCTCAAGCTATGTTATAGGTAATTAAAATTGTCCATGCCCAAACATAGAACTTTTGTGCAATGGAAGACAAAGATATTTGTGGAATAAATCACATATAAACTTAAAAAAAATAAAGAGAGATAACATGAAAGCATATATGCAGTGAAACACATGATATTATTATAAGAATCATAGACATTCACTAAAATACATCATTAACAATTAAGGAAAAAAATGATACTTATCTCTTAATTGTAGTGCATCGACTGCGTGCAAACCTTCCACAAACCTCCGAGCCTTAGACCATGATGTTAATCACTCTCAGCAGTGGGTCATCCTTGATATGGGACTAAACTTCATTGGGAAAGGAATTCCAAGGCTAGGCAAGGACAACATGAAGTTTCACTAGTCTACCGGAAGGATTTCCTCTAAGGAGCCACTTACGCCCATCGCTCACAGACTCTCATTCCCCACATGCTTGTCCCACCCTAGGAGTATACACCTTCACTGTCACATAGTCCATCGGCTACTCCACATCCCTTCCAAGGCTTCAACAACAAGACGTACATGAATTCTTAGAGATTTGTAGTTGCTATTGGACTACCTCCAAGAGAACTCACTTCCTCAACAAAATCTCTCACCTCGAGAGATTTTCTCACAGGCCTAGCAACCTTATTCTTCAATCCATAGGCCTGAAAACCCATTTCTTCAATCCATCTCCACAACACATAAGAAAGGGTGATGGAAACAATAGAAGTTGGATGTGGGGCACGGTAATGGCAGAAAGAAACACAGGAAACCCTCAAGGTACAGGTTTGACAAAGATATCATTTTGAATTGTTGCAGAGGCTCGGGATGGTCAAGGTTTCAACAATGTAATTCCAGGTTTTTACTGTTTTCCTGCTATCTATGTGTGTGAGTGGGCGAAATGGCCAAAAAAGATCACTGGAACAATCAAAATCCCCACATATATTTGCATGTGCTTGAGATGACACATGGCGCTCATGAAGCACATTCCTCTCCATTTGGAAGTCGTTCCCCTCCCCCAAAGGAGATTAGGATATATGCATATCCTCCTCACAACATTTAGAATAATAATATATATTATTCTTTGAGATTTAATATCTTAATATTATCCCCTTTTTCCATCCTCTCAACCCCCTCCCTTACCCAGCCTAGTCGAGCCTAGTCCCCCATAATCTTTCATCATGGTAGATCTACACACAATGGTGCTTTTATATTAATTATTTGAATATTTACATATACAAAACATGCTCATGGCCTTAGCATCTTAGGATCTCTGGCCTAACTATCACATAAGCCTCCTATCTTATCATTACTTGGCTCACCAGCCTATGAAAGGTGTTTACAATTCATGATTAAAAATTAGGGGCTAGGCCTTGGGGTATTACCAATGATCATGTCATGTATTATATCTCTAATTAAATGCATGTGGACCTCAATGTGTTTATCTCGATTTCGTTGTATTGGATCTATGAAATATCTCAGTGTACTATGATTATCACACCATATGAAAATCAAACAGTGAAATTGGATACCAATCTTGGTAAGGAAGTGTTGAAGCCAAAGTGCCTGAATGATATAACTGACTACTCCTCAATACTCGACCTCTATGGAAGATATAGAAATGGTTGATTTATTCTTACTTGACCAACAAATAGGTCCTAACCCTAAATTGAGAGTGTAATCAGAAGTGAACTTGTGATATGTGTCATCGCCAACCCAATCTAAATTTGTGAAGCCTATGAGATTCAATGCACAACCAACTGCATAGTGAATCCCGTAACTCATGGTGCCCTGAACATATATGATAATGCACTTGGCATCCTTCCAGTGTAGATCATGGGGATCCTGCATGTATCTGGGAACTTCTCCTACTGCATATGAGATATTTGGATGGGTGTGGGTGAGATACAGAAGACTCCCCACCAACTGTCAATACAAAGTGTTGTCCACTATTGGCATATCCCCACCATCCTCAATTATGATCCTAGATAAGAAGGATGTAGGTACATACTTACATTATGTCATGTGGAATCTATCCAAAATATCCCTGGAATACTTATATTGAGAAATTTTGATTCCAGAAGCATCCTCACTAATTTCAAGACCAAGAAAGAATTGAGGTGGACCAATGTCCGTCATAGAGAACCTTTCATGCAAAATATCTTT
>ML821075.1:18934-54129 GCA_009831015.1 Picea engelmannii | reverse complement strand
TTTGCCTCTAATAGGACTAATTCCCCTATTTGGACGAGAACTCCTACTACTAAAACGATTGAGGCTGACAAGTAGAGGATGTAATCGTGATCATGGTCGGGAGGACTAATCAAAGGGGTGTTGGATAGAACCTATTTTAAATAATCAAAAGTAGTTTGGGAATGTTCATCCCATCAAAATGGGATATCATTGCGCAGTAAGTGAAGGAAACCATGTACATGAGTGGCATAATCTGGGACAAAGCGTCGTAAAAAGTTGGTTTTTCTTTGTAGGCTCTACAGTTGGCGAAAATTCCTAGGTGGTGGATTTTTTGTGATAGCTTGGACCTTGAGGGGGTCCATTGTGATGCCATGTTGGGAGACTATAAACCCAATGAGGCATTCGGAGGTGACGCAAAATACACACTTGAGGGGGTTCAAGTGAATATTGTACTGGAGACATCGTTGAAAGATGACTCGTAAGTCATCTAAATGTTGAGTTCATTTCTTGGATTGAGCAGTGAGGTCATCCAAGTAAGCGAGGATGATGCAAGCAAGATCGTGGAAGACATAAGTCATGGCCCATTGGAACATAGAACCTATGGTTTTTAGTCCAAAAGGCATAACACTATAAGCAAAAGTACCCCATGGGGTGGTAAATGTGGTTTTATACTAATCTGCTGGATGGATTTGGATTTAATTGTAGTTGGAGAACCCATCCATGAAGAACAAGGCCTCGTGGTTGGCACGGTCATCAATAATTTGGTCGATGAAAGGGGTTGGGAAGTTGTCTTTGGGACAAGCATGGTTGAGGTCGTAAAAGTCGGTTTAGACGCGAATAATGCCCTATTTTTTGTTAACGAGGATAGGGTTGGAGACCCATGAGGCATACGCAATGGGGTATATGAACCCTGTAGTGCATAACTTATCAATTTCGTCTTTGATAGCCACGAATTTGGATGGGTGAAGTGGGCGTTTCTTTTGATGTACTGGGGTGACATCTGGGCATGTGTTGATGCGATGTTTGACTATAGAAGGATCGAGGTTGGGCATCTCCGTATATGACCAGGAAACAATATCTCGATATTCCTGAAAGAGAGATTTGTAAGTTGTGAGTTCCTCAAGGGAGCATGCAACGCCAATGGTGATTTACTCTATGATTCTCGGTTTGATGGAAATGTTTATTTTGACAGAGGGGGAAATATTGGCCATGTTGCCTTCTTCAAAAGCATCGGGGGTAGGGATAGGGTTGTTGAACTAGTCTATATGCCCTGATGGAATAAAATCCTTGTTTTTGATTGCACATATAGAGGATTGGTTAGGAGGGTCAAAGGATTCCTGTGAGATAAAAATCGCTATGTGATGGAGTGCATTCCATGGGCAATTGGGGATAGAGAGTTCCTCCAGGATATCTTCGTCACAATGGAAAATGTGAGAATATAGGGGATCCAGGGAGGTAGCATTGGTGACTGTCACCATGTGATTGTCTTCAAGTGGTGAAGACCTAGAGGGGGTATCACAACTATGGTGCGATGGTTCGATTGACATAAACCAAATGTCCAGACATTGTGGCTTGTAAACTGTGGTAGGGGGTAAGATTTCTTGGGGGAAATGAATCGGAGAATTGGGAGGATTTGGGGGAATATTCTTAGACAGTCTATCCATGAACCATGGAGGGTTGGGAAGTGACTCAGGTGTAGGGGGGGTGATGTCAATAGTATCTAGAGAAGGGATAGGGGGAGTCACTTGTATTACATGAGGTGAGGTGGTTGAATGATTTTGAATAAGGGTTATTTGACGATGTCTATATTCAATGATCAAAGGACATTGGTATGTGAAATGAGCAAGTGAGTCACAAAGAGAGAAAGGGAATCTCATCCATTCGAGGACTTAGTTCGAGACATAATGGATTTCAGTGACATGGGTACCCAAAGGTGGTGATGGAGAGGACTCTTGCTAAAAGGTTTGGCGTACTATCGTTAGTGTCTGGAAAAACTGAGGTAGAGTTGGGCAATCATGAGTGTAATGACCATATTTTGAATAGATGGAGCAATCGAATTTGGTTCATAGCCCTTTACTGCCTATAGTAGGGGATGATGTGGTAGTACTAGGTGTGCTTGGTGAAGTGGTGAGCGATGTGGTTTCTCAAGGGAGTTGGATCAGGTTGTGTAATTCAGGAAGAGAAGGACATCTATTAGTGGGGTGTCCCTCTCTTTCCCAGAGTGTGCAAGGAGGTTTAACTCGGGGAGGAAGTGGAGCGGTGGGATATTTCTTCTTTCATATTCCCCCATCTGTAGTAGTGGTGCTGGCGATTAGGGGTGAGGGTGGCATGGTTGGAGTTAGTACTGGAATCTGCATCGGGATTCCCTCTTATTGGGGAGGGAGGGATGATTGAGGAACCATCGCAGGTGGTTGTAGATACCATATCGAAATGGCGAGCATCGTGTTGGGAAGGATAAGCATTGCGGCTACCTGAAAATATTATACTCCCAGTGGGGGGTAGAAGAAGGGAATTTGAGTAATGGCATGGAGGATTTTTTCCCAAACTGGGATTTTCCCCTGGGGAAGGCTGAAATTAGGGATAAGTGGTGTCGTATGGTTCGTAGGTAATTCCTGAGGTAAAATTTATTAAACTGGTGGGATGTTGAGGAGTGGAGAATCCTC
Source organism: Picea engelmannii (assembly GCA_009831015.1). Classification (NCBI taxonomy): domain Eukaryota; kingdom Viridiplantae; phylum Streptophyta; class Pinopsida; order Pinales; family Pinaceae; genus Picea; species Picea engelmannii. Next base: position 51,487 of record ML821075.1, on the reverse strand, counting down.
AGTGGGAGGAATGGTATCTCCAGTTTCAGTTCCATTAGAAGATATGACACACACTTGTGCTGAGGGGTGTATGAGTGGTGGTGCTCCATGGTATGCCCCCAACAAGGATGGGTCCTTGAAAATTATGGGGCCCATATCCATGAGTGGATATGTGTGGGAACTAGTGTAGACAAGAGGTAGGATGTATCTATGTTGGAGGAGTGGTTAGGCTCATAATGTGATACTTGGTCGATGGTGATGATTTTCCCGTTGTGGGGGAACATCATTGTTCGAAACATAGAAGATGCCACTACCTTCATAGCATACATGTAGCTACATCCAAACAAGATATTGTAATCGAGTGGGGCGACAATAACCTCAATGTTGATGAGGATGGTTTTTCCCCCAAGTTCAATGGGGACATTTTGAAATATCCCTTCAGGGGAGGATGGTCGACCATCATAAGCTCTTAAAGTGATGGCGGATGGTACTAGATTAGAGGAGCCAAGTTTTTTCCATACATTTTTGGACATGATTTATGTGGATGCACCTTCATGAATGATACATCGATGAACCATGATGTTTCAAATCTTGACTGATATCTGGAAAGCTACCAAAGTGGGGAGATGAGGTTCCCCACAATCTGGATCAAATATGATGAGTCTAGTATTAGTTGGGTTGACTGCTCCCAAAGTGGAAAGCAAGGATATCCGTTGAGTTGAACAGGTTTGGAGGACCTCCAATACCAACATGGATGTAGGGGACTGTGCCAAGTCATCGACCAGACTGTAATTATGTGTCGCCCTAGCCTGAGGGTTGTGGACATTCCATCATAACAGGATGTGAGGGATACGAATGGCAGGTTCAATGTTAGGGCATGAAATCATCAAGGGTTGTCTAGCTATAGTTGGAGCTACTTCCAAAGTGGTGGGAGTAGATTCATGGGGCACATTATATTGAAGACCATGTGTTTGCAGAATAATTTCTTCTTCGCTAATGAGGAGGATATTGCGATCTGCTGGATTTCCATGGTTTTGATATTGTCCCATTTGTGGTGGGGCGGGATGTACCTCTTGTTAGGTATTCATCACACCTTGGTGTGGAATAGGGTTTTACAACACGGTCGAGGGTGGTTGTTGAAAATATTGTTGTGGGTCCTGCTAAGGGGCAGGCGGTGTTGGAGGACATGGCGTGTTCATGGAGTCTTTCATCCATTTGAAGTCGGGAATTTGGGGGAAATGGTGAGTATAATGACCATGCTCACCGCAAAGAATGCAAGGTAAGTTCGTCCTGAGTTTGTTGTTGTTCATCCCTAGGAGTTTGTTGTTATTGTCCCCTTGGGGGTTCTGGTTACCCTATTGTCGGTTGCCCCCAACAGGTTGGTTTTGTTGGGGGCTATTTCCTCTTGGTCCTGGGTTATTATTGTTTTAGTTTTCCCCTTTATTTTTGGAATTACTGATGGGATGGATATTTTGTATTCAACTATTCAAAAGTATCAAATTGTTGAATGGGAGAGGGTTGAACAAAGTTAACACTGGTGTGTGGTTGTCCCTATGGAGGAGCAATTGGCTGGGGGGGACCAGGAAATGGAAAATACGGATTATGTTGTGGCAATGATCCATAGGGCGCATAGGAAGGCATGATGCTTTCACTAGTGCCCAGGTTATATGCTGAGGTAGAGGGAGAACCTGAACTTGGTTGAGAAGCCAGGCACATAATGGGTGTCGGCATGGGTCCACTCATGGGTGGGGGGGAAAAAAAAGGAGATGGTTGTTGGTAAAGGGGAAGAGGGTAATAAGACGGGCCTCCATATATCGGTGGATATTGGGGTGTATCTTACATAGGTGGTGGTTAGATTTACGGGTTGTGGTGTGTTTTGGTACCAATCAATCCATTTGCCACGTGAGACATCCCAGGTTTGTCCTGGCTGAATGGTACGGGTCTCAGTGTGTCAGGTATTATTGTGTATAGGTAACCCGGCTAAGCATAAATGAGGTCGTATTGTTGAGCCTTTCTGATGGCTTCCTCTTCATTTTGGGGGAAGGTGGATGCCACATCTTTGGAAAGTATAGAGACAAGTGATTTGAGAAACCAATCGAGACATTGTTCTTTGGTGGTTTCTGCTTTACATAAACTACATCATCGACGCCATTCGTGAATGTGGTCAACAATATGTGTAGATGAGGTTTTTTTGCACTCAAAGAGCAGTTCTAGACCAGTGTCATGACGAACTGGTAGTTGAAAGAAGGCTAAGAATGCTTTGGAAAAGGATTCAAAAGTCACATGGGACCCTGATTTTTCGTCCACATACCATTTGGCTGATGGACCAGTGAGTGTGCACTAAAATAAACTTAATCAGTTGGAGTCATCCATGATTTTGTTTGAAGAGCACCATAAATGGAAGGTCACAACATGCTTGGTGGGATCTTCCCCCGATTTTCCTTCAAATTTGGGAATGTCTGAAGGTAGTTTGGTAGGAATATTGGGCCATGTGGGGTCATGCAATATAGGATCATTCATGAGTTTACTCAAATCAGGAATGTTGAGGGACACCAAATATGGCATGGGGGATGGTGGTGGAGTATTATCTCCAGCCATGGTGTGAGCAGGTAGTGGACCTGACCCTTGAGGGGGGTTTGATGGGGATTTACTTCTTCCTTGAGAGGAATTCCCCCCCCCCCCCTGCCTCCTTGTGAAGGAGAGATAATGGATGGATGGCCTTGGGAAGTGGACCCAAGTAAGGTGGAACCAAGAAAATCTGATCCCAAAATAGTGGCACTCACAGGGGTGTGAGATGGTTGATCCAGTGAGTTGGAAAGACTTGGAACTCCTAAAATAGGAGAGAGATTATGCAAGCATCTGGAACGACGGGGATTCTATGGGTCCCCTATGATGTTCAACTAGCAAAGTGAATGTGTGCAAATGGTGATGAGAGAAATAAATGAACAAGAGACTTGCATAATTTGGACCTTCACAATATATCTCACAATTGCATGTAATCAAGTGAGAATCATACATAAATCAACTGTAAATAAGCAGACATGTGGGTAGGTGGATTTTGTCAGTGTGGGAGAACAAATAAAACAAATGCTCGTGTCCTAAAAATACATATCGTCCTTCCTCTCAAATAGCACTGGACCTTCCAAGAGCACTCAACAGTCGGATCTAAAGCCACCGGAAGAGGAAATAGTGCAGGATGAAACAATCAATTATAATGAGGGGTAAAGGGTGCATATCTCAAAAGAGCTGGTGATATTTCCCAATAGCCACACAAAATTTGATCAAGATGCAATTACAACCCACAATTGCCACTTGGGTAGATGTCCTAAATTTGGCCACTAGGTACCTCGGTCAAAGTGAGACATTTAGATTTCTGGCTTCATAAATAGGTCATGGGATGGATCCCTTCCAAGAGATAGGTGACTCAAGGGGGGACACACAAAACAACCACCTTGACCTTCGACCCTTCAAGGGTATCTCCTTGCCTTATGGTGTTAGGAACACTTGACTTGGAGGATTTTTAAGTTCCCTATTTGTCAACTTCTAATGTTTGAAAATGTGAGAACCAAATAAAGGGGGGTTATTTGGATGCCTACCCTCGAGATCCTACCTAGACTAAAAAAATTATTTTGGCACCTCCTATGGAGGAAAACCTAGCGAGTTTAAAAAAAAAATGTAGATGTGTTGGGTTGAGAGATTGGGGGTGTGAACCAATCTCGTTGGAATTAAGTGGGTGTGGATAATTTCTTCAAGAAATAGTGGGACGTTTCAAAACTCCTTTGGAAAAAACCTACTTCAACCTCCACAATTTAAGATGAAATTGTGTGAGTGAGGAGTGACTTTGTGTGTGAGCAAGTGATAAAGTGTGCCAAATTTTAATAAGTTAGGTGTAAATTTGCAACATGTAGACTTCTTATCATCCTTACAAATCTTGGTTACCTATCTCACTAGATGTCATTGGTACAACCTTGCGGAATTTTTAAAATTCCTAAAGAACTAGCATGTGGACATATGGGTCCTTACTAATCCTTTAAACTCCCTAATGTTGTTTACACTAAGAAAGCTTTGAAAAACTATCCTAGATTGAAAGCACGTGGGCATGTATGGGCCCGTTACTTTGATATTTAAACTCTCATACTGATGTAAACTAAGAAAGTAATTTCAAAAACTATCCTAATTTTGCAACATGTGGGCATGTATGGGCCCTCACAAATTTAAGATGGTTTCAAAAAGAAACTAAGAGGAGTCCTAGGGGGGCTTTGTCCTCTCCTAAATATTTTGTTAAGGGAGATGAAATGTCCCCTTAACCACCCTTTGGATTCTCAAGATCGCTCTATGGTGTGAGAGAAGAGCATACTCAATGATTAAAGTTGATTTCTGGTCCCAATGCAAGTGTTTTTATATGTTATAGCAAAGAATCTCACCTTAACTTTTACAATCAAAAGAAGCCATCCATGTGGAAACCAAAGAAAAAGAGGAGAAATGTGGTTCTTTTTACCCCCTAAGTGACTATGTTTGACTAACCTTTCATGTTGGAAAGGAATCTAAGTGGAGTGCATTTACAATTTGCATGAAAACAAGATTTTAAAGGTTAAGGGCCTTCAAATCATCACAAAAAATATTACAATTTTGAAACTCTGGATAGGTGCACGGGTTACAGTTCAGAAAGATGTGAAGTGGGCACATAGTGCGCAGAATGTGTAGAGAACATAAGACCTTTTGGTGCACATTGCGCAGAATGCATAGAGAACAAAAGTACTTTGGGTGCACAATGCTCTGAATGCACGTCTGTGGGATGAAATACCCACGCAAATTCTGATACGCATCGGGGGGGGGGGGGCAGGAATTTTGAGTGGAATTCTCCTCCTCCAGCTCCAAACTTAGCTCTTGACAGGTAAGTCTAGGCTGGTTATGGTTCCTGCAAGGAAAATGGGTCCAAAAGAAGTTCTCTAAAATCACAAATAGGGAGGAAATTGATACCTTATCCCCAATATGGTCACCAATCTGTTGTGTATGTTTCGTCACTTGGGTGAGAAAAACAAGGGCACTTACAAATCTAGTTGGGCCTACTAGACAAGACAGAGGTTAGTGCATGAGTTAGATAATCCAAGCACATGAAATAAAATAGAAAATAAACTAAAAACAACTAAGGAAATAAAACTAGAATGCATAAGAAACTTTGAACAAAAATCAATCAACGAAATGACCAAGATTATGCCACCAATGGATAACTATATTAGTTGGAAAAACCTCATAGATAAAGGAGGACTTATGGATCCCCTCTTCCTCCTTGGGAGGGCTATTGAGTTCCCTATTGGAGATCTATTCTTACAATGATAAACAAGAAAGAAAATGGTGAAGAAATCCAAGCCTATTCCCTCAAGAGGTGACTGGAATGGCCTATTGGATTGTTGCTAGAATGCTCCAAGGAGAAAAGAGGATTATCAAGGGAGGATTGAGGTAGCATAAAAATACTATAGAAATATTAAATTCTTAGTACACCCATGGCCTCCATTTATAGCATATCTTCAAGGCATTATTCAACTGGTTCTTGGTGTGAACAAGGGGGCCTTTATAGCACCCTTTGGTCCTTGACCATCCTTCCACTCGGATTCAACTCAGATCTGAGGGTCAAATCAAGTTGGGAGCTGGTCCATAAGTGGTTGAGGGGGCGGCAAAAACCATAAATTTGTCTTTCACGGGAGTGCACGTCTTTTCTCGTACACAGTCGTGCATATGGCACATTGTGCGCTCTACGAGCTTCTTTGGCCCGCGCACTGTGCGCACGCTTCTTTTAGTGATTCAGCGCATGTCAATTTTTGTCCAATTGTATAGTTTTTGCCTCTTGGAAATGCATTTTTGGTGCTGCAGGTGAACTAATAGGTGTTTGGAACTCCTGTATTTTTGTAACCATTTGCATGCAATGTTGTGAATGAAATTTCAATGATAACATGGACAAAGGAACAATGTGCACAATTCTTAAAGTTGATGTCTCAAACTCACTTTCCCACTGGATATGTAAGTAGGAATATTAGAAAAAGAAACTAGCATGCGTAGATTAAGAGGCCTCAAGACCCATGACTATCATGTCATAATCGAGAATATTTTACCTATTGTGGTCAATATATCAACTTTGGAAAAGGAACTAAGATTGGAAATTATAAGGTTGGGCCTAATATTAAAGAGAATGAATTTACATGTATTTTATCCTTCGAACTTTGTTAGTTTGAGGCAGGAGGTTGTTGAAGTACTTTGTCTATTGGAACGTGAATTTCTACCAACAATATTTAACATTTTGATGCATCTTTTGATACATCTTAAAAATGAACTAGAGCATTGTGGCCCAATAAGAACAAGATGGATGTATCCTATAGAGAGATATATGAAGGTTTTGAAAAAAAGTGTTTGTACTAGGAAAAAACCAGAAGGTAGCAGGTCTAAGGGATATTCAATGCAAGAGGTCGTGGGATTTTGCACAAAATATATGAAGGATTTTAAAAGTGTCAATCAACATGTATGGGATGATGACAAAGATGAGACAGTTGTGTTGGAGAAATTTCTATTTTCAGCACACTAGTTCAGTGGGAGTTAACTGACTAGTTATATTTTAGACTTTAACACTAGTTCAGTGGGAGTTAATTGACTAGTTATATTTTAGACTTTAACACTAGTTCATTGGGAGTTAACTGACTAGTTCTATTTTAGACTTTCTAATCTTTGACCATCACTATTATGCATTCATTCCTAACTATAGGATGTCATTGCCTATATGAGTGAAGATCACTCACTCATTGATAAGATAATAATATACATTGATTCTCATTCTTCATTGTGTATCTCTCTTCCTTTTCTTGATAAGCCTTGTTTGTGCATGTTTTTATCTAGATCTCCTGTCCAGGTTTCCATGAAACAATGACATGGTGTCAGAGCTATGTTGGTTGGAGCAAGCCAAACAAGCCAAAGAATAAGGAAAATCAGAGTTTTGGCGAACTAAATATGTGGTTGTACCTTTCAGTAGTGGTTTCTCAAAAAATATTACATTTTTTAGGAAACGAGCCGCAATAAAAGTAAATTGACCCATTATGGCAGTGGGTTTTTAACCATTTGGTGATATTCTTCACTGTTTTCTCATAAAGTAAGCTGCAAGATAGCCTCCTGAAACTGATACGAATATGTGTTTGTACCTTTCTACAGTGATTGCTCCCAAAATATTAAATTTTTGAGGAAATGACTCATGAGAGAAGTAAATGGACCCATTATGCTAGTGGGTTTTCAACTGTTTGGCAAGATTCCTCACCATTTGCTCAGAAAGTAAGTAAGAAGATAGTCTCCTATAACTTATACGAATTTTCACTTAAAGTGCCCTTTCTGTCGTGATTTCTTAATTTTTCACTTGCAGATTGAGAGTAAACTTTTAGGGGTTCTTAGAAATAGTGGGAGAGATAGATAGGACAACTATTATACGTCAAACTTGGTGGTAATCCTCACACCATACAATTATTTTGATTGGAAGCCCAAAGCAGAATTCCAACTCAGAAGGAAAGGACTGTATAATTTGATGATGGCGACATAAACATAACCTACATCAGCAATTGAGAAGATGATATGGGTGAACCGTAAGTATGAGGCCACGTGAATACTTCTTGAGTTAATCTCCACTGACCTATGGTTTCATGTTATCGCCTGCAAGAATCCAAACGAGATCTAGACCACCTTGGAAAAACTCTTTGGAAAGTAGGATGAGATGCGTGGTCATATGCTTGAGGTAGAGTTGAAGACCTTAGACCCTAAAAGTTTTGATAATATACAAGATTTATTTACTAAATTTAAATATTTTTTATTGAGCATGGGTGAATGTGGTATTGATAAGTCTACACAAGAGAAACAACTTATTCTAAAAATCTTGGCCAAGTGAGGAGCAGAATACGTTGTATATGTCTCCAATTTCCATTCTAGCAGATGTCTTTTTGGAACAAATTGGAAAATGCCTATGTTAGCTCGGTTCATTGAGTCTCTTACACAAGAGCATACAAAACTCTTACAATTGGGCCTTATGAAAGATACCAAAGCACATGCGCTCACCATGCATGATGGAAAAGGATCATCCAAACAGAAAGGGAAGGAGGGATATTCCAAACCCTTTAATGATTCTTTAGGTTCCAAAGAATCTTCATATTCGAAGAAGAAGAAGAAGGGAAAATAGTGCACTTAATGCAATAAACCAAATCATGAAGAATCCACATGCATGAAGAGATAGATTGATCTTATGGAATAGACACTTCAACAGAACAACCTTGGAAACTTCATTCTAGAGGGAGTCAAGAAGCAGAAGGAAGAAGATCATGCTCCTAAGAAAGGTAATCATCATGCTTTGGTTGCAATTAACTCCTCATCTGATTCATTGATTATAGATTCTAGTGCATCCCATCATATGGCAGCAAAAGAGGAAGTTTTCTCTTATTTGAGTCCATGCTCAAGACCCCCTATTCTCACGGGGGATGATACTCCAGTAGTAGTAGCAGGAGAAGGGAGAGTGGAACTCCACAATGGAAGTTTTGAGAATGTTCTACATATTGCAAAGCTTTCTATGAATCTTCTCTCAGAGATCACTCAGAAAGGGAAAAAGGTTGAATTTACATCAGATACAGTTTCAATAATTGACATGCATGAAAATTATATCATTTCAATTGATGAGGTGGATTACAAGTCAAGGTTGTATAAATTCATTAAGTTTTTTGACGATGACTCATCTATTCTACTTACACATAAGGAGAGTACTTTGCATGCACCTCCAATGCAACATGCATATACTCTTGTGCTTCCATCAGTTTCAGACAGCAGAGATGATTCCATACACTCAGATTCTGTACATGGAAATAAGCAGGTAGTATAGCCAGATAAGAAGCTAGCGTTAAAGCTTCAGCAGATGCCCAAGAAGGAACAATTCACATTTTAGGAAGTAGGCAACCTTGCAGGGAATCCATTGGATTTGAGGAGGACTTGATCTCAGCATGAGGATCCTTCTCATATATTTTCAGCTTCAGAACCTGCGATGCCCATGCATTGCTATATGGTTCAATCTATTTATCCACATAACTACAATAGGGTTGTGGGAAATCCATTATGGCAAGCAGCCATGCAGAAGGAGTATGAATCACTCTTACAGAACCAAACTTGGAATCTGGTTCCACTTCCACCAAAAAGGAATATTTTCAGGTGCAGATGGGCCCACAGGATCAAGAGGTACAAGGCCCAACATGTTGCCAAAGGACTTCATCAGATCCATAAATATTTCTACATCTTCATGAAGACTTTCAGTGAGCCGAAGTTTCAGACTTTGTGGGATCGTCTTGCAATGAAGAACATAGTTTCCTAGAAACTGTCATTTTCTTCTTTTGATACATTATCTTTTGAGGAAGGGTTTTGTTCCCACATGGTTTTTCCTCTTTCCTCGTTTTTATTCAATGTTCATTAGTTGCATTGTACATGAGTACCTAAAATGGCCTAGTAGTCGGGACTCATTTTTTACTCCATAGTGATGTTCATGGGGGTGTTGGAGAAATTTCTATTTTCGACACACTAGTTCAATGGGAGAAACACTAGTTCAGTGGGAGTTAACTGACTAGTTCTATTTTAGACTTTAACACTAGTTCATTGGGAGTTAATTGACTAGTTCTATTTTAGACTTTCTAATCTTAGACCATCATTAGTATGCATGCATTCCTAATTATAGGATGTCATTGCCTATATGAGTGAATATCACTCACTCATTGATAAAATAATAATATACATTGATTCTCATTCTTCATTGTGTATCTCTCTTCATTTTCTTGATAAGATTTGTTTGTGCATGCTTTAGCTAGATCTCATGTGCAGGTTTCCATGAAACACTGACAAGTTTTAGGTTAAGTATTAGAAGGAAATGAAAGGTTCTTTAAGCTATCACATGAAGAAAGAAGTGTGATACATGCCTGTGTTCTTCAGAACACATCTTCATTCGATAAGTGGTGCAAGTGAAAATATTCTTTACACAATCGTTTGTTGATTCAATTGCATTTACAGATTTATATTATTAATTTTATTATCTTATATGTTCATATTCTATGTAGGAAATACAAATAAGAGAATCAAACATGGATGCAACATCGACCTCAAAAACGCAGACATCATGATTTGATTGGAGGTGATTCTTTTCCAAAATTTGAAGAATGGATTGCTAATGCAGTCAATGATGTAAAAGAATAAGGTCAAGATATAAAGTGGGGGAAAGTGAGATTTCACAACTTCCACATATATGAGCTATGAATTCTAGTGTAATGTGGGCCTATGGTAGTCATTTAAGAGTGGAAGAAAAAGACAAAGGAAAGGAAAATTGTGATTGTGTTGTCAGTGTTGAATTTATTCATGAAACAGAAAATAAATTTTATGTTGGATTCATCTAAGAAATTAGTCAAGTTGATTATGGTGAAAATAGTCATGTATTTTTAAAATGTAAGTGGGTCAAACCATCTACAATAGAACATGATGAGTATGGATTTGTACATGCAAATACATGCCAATTTTTATCAAATATGGATGAGCCATATGTCTCCCCTCTTCAAATTAACCAATCATTTCTACTTGATGATGTAATAAGCTTGAGATGGTCGAATGACATTCAAACAGAGTCTCGTTCGAAATGAAAATTCATGGAAGTTGTCGATATAATATTTGATGGGAAATACGTCGATAATTTACAAGAAACATTCAAAAAAGTGGTTGAATATGATTATAGAGTGATTAAAGAAGATACTTTGATTACCAATGAAGAGAGTGGGAGAGAGAATGTATTGCATGCCAGAGATGAGGATGACGAAGAAAATCAAGAAGATGCACACACAAGTGATTGTGATTCCAATCTTGGTGGAAATGGAGATGATTATGATGATGATTTGTCACCTTAACTAGCTTGTCACCTAAACTCTGATTATATGTATGATGTAATTTTGCACTTTTGTTTTACTCGTGCATTTTTCAATCTAATCATCATTATTTTGTTGGTACATTGTATACAAATCCTGAGTTGTTCATTGATGTTTTGAAGTGCATTTCAATTATTGTTAAGGGTTAATAATAAACCCATTTGATCATCTTACTATATGTTTGTCTTTTGGAGCAATCACTCAATTAAATTCTAAGTATTTTTATTGTTTATCCACTACTAATTTGAGTACAAAATCCGAGTTTTTATTTCACTTAATTACTGTTGATTTCAAGTTATATAAGCAACACTTCAGGGGATGATTTTAAGTGGATTTTGTTCTTTCACTTGTGCACTTAATTTTTCATCACATGCAATTAATAAAATCCGAGTTTCAAACTCATATTCCACTATTGTTCTACTGATTCAAGTGTCTGATTTATACATTATTGTTTATTTGGAATTTAGGATATGAAGAAAAATCATGTGAAGCACAAACTAGATGAATTCAATGATAATGAATAAATCTTGACATAATATGAGTTCTCTTGCAGAGAAAATGTAGCCAAGAATGATGAATATTTATCTTCGCTTGGTTTGACAAACAATAAAGTTGTTAATCCACTTAAGTAGTATATTATTTGTTTAATAGTGTTTAACATTTTATAGGCAATAGCTTTATGTATATAAGACATAATATGATTTTTTTTTATAGGAAAGAAAAAAATAGAAAAAGGAAAGCTAAGTGAAAATCAAAGCGAAATAAATATGTATTGCCACCAACTCTGCGTAGAAGCAAGCACATTAATGATGCAACAAATGTAATTGCTGAAAAGAATAGTGGTGGTGATGATGTGCAAATTGATAATGCACGTGGTGATGAGTAGGAAAATATTGCACATGGTGATGTACAACATTAGGATGATCTCTTCACACAAAGTCTAAAATAGATTATGAATAATCATGACATAAAAGGAAAATAAAGTTTGGAGATCATTTATTCAAAATTAAAGCAGATGTGAGAACCAACATCTATAGAGACCGATATTGAGCTACCTACTGCCAAATCTGATGTGGCCAACAAGCATGGAGTTCTGGTTAATGTAAGTTGTGATGATAATACACTTACACCCGTTGTGCTTCAAAATACACCTATTGCATCTATTGATGGAACTGGATCAGCTAGAAATATTTCTAGTGGTTCAGAAGATGTGTTCGCTTTTGTTAAAAGACAAAGATTGAGTCAAGGTTTGTATATATTTATAGAGAGGAATGCAACAGAAAAGAAAATAGAAGGTATGAATTCATTCTTGGTTGACGTGTCAAAAAATGGTGAGCCCATAGGGATAAATGTAGCAAGGTGGGCCTCCGAGTTGGGAACAAGATGTAGGGCCCAATTGGATATTACCAAATCAATTTTTGCAGATCAAGATCCACGAAGTGTGGAAAATGTCATACAAAAAATGGAAAATTCTTTTAAGATTGTTGGTGGACAAATCTCTAGAAAATATTGCAAGTCTAAGATGAGGCTTCTGATGAACAACTATAGATACAATTGTAGAAAATTTATCATTGAAGGAAAATATAGTACAAACTCCACTCTATCTCCAAAAGAATGGGAATCATTGACGAAAACTATGTGTTTTGAAGAATATTTGACAAAGACGAACAAAGGCATGAAAGCAAGAGATAGTGTGAGGGTTCCATATACATTTGGTCGAGGCGGGTTGCAGGCCAAAAGAGACAAATCAATAGTAAGTGTTTATTTTTGGTTGAATTTAAATTGTTGTTTATTTCGATTTGTTTATTGAACTGACTATGTTGAAACTTGACATTGTCTTTTAGGTGGAAAATATTAATAGAGAATCAGGGGCATAAGATATTGTCCAATATATGGTAGCATTAGAGTCTTGTAAACATGACATTAATATCAAGTGCAAATATAGAGCGTCAATAGATATTTCACAGCCTTCAGTTGGAGTTGACAATAGCCCAGTAAGAGCCACTACAAATTATGTCAACTCGAGTGTTGGGTACCAACATGTAATGAGTTGCATACATGATCTCAGTGAAATAGTTTCATAGTTGGTTTCCTCTATTAAGCCTATAGTTTATGCATGGAATCAACATAGTTCCACTGATTCAAGTGAGGTAAGAGGTTCTATTGATCTCATTTCTTCTTGTTTGAACATGGGTATGCCATTTTTTCTTGCAAAGCAATCTATTTTATCTCATTTCTTCTTGTTTGACTAGTTTTTGTTCTTGTAAATTGAACTAGAAGTTGTAGGTTTTTGTGTGTTTCCACTCAATTTACTGCATTTATAGTGAACTCTTAAGTGCTCTCACTCACACTCTCTTGCTGAGAATTAGTGTACTCACTAAAGCTCTAGGAAAGATTTATTTCCTGTGGACATGCCTTCTTCTTATGATGCCTTCTCATCGACCTTGCATTATGTAGAACCATCCTCTGTTTCTAGAATCAACGCTCTATGTTTCTAGAATCAACTTTGTGTTCTTCCTTTAAAATATCAAGTATGTTTGATACTTGCAAGTATTTTTGAGTATTAACAATGCATGATTTTTCCATGAAAGAACACAAAAATCAGTCCCTAAAAGTGAAGATTTGTGTGTGGAAATACAAAAAATAGTCCCATTTTGTGTTGAATTTCTACTCAATAAAACATAACAAATTTGGGTTGATTTATTTTATAACAACTGACTTAATAATGTTAATAAAGAATCCTCTCATTTGTCCACAGATGTAAAGAAGCTTCATATGATTATTAACATAACATATRTGGGTTGATCCACGTAATATCATATTGCATACACATTTACAGTTGAGATAGAGATATGAAATAAATCTCTTCCATTAATCATCAAAACAAGGAAATTACATGACAGAACAACCAACCAAGATTGAGATATTGAGAAATATCAAATGCCAAATTTCTAAGGAGAAATGTGAGACAAAATATAGTTCACTGGGTGAATAAAAGATAAAAGAGGTTACAAAGAGTATATACAAGTATATGTGCAAATACACCAATAATTGAATAGAAAAATGATTGTCTTGGATTTCCATAATGATCTTTAGTGGCTATATATACTCCTATGACTCTTGGCATTTTTGGTTGTGGGAATGTTCACAAAATTTTAAAATCATGCATGCAGGGTTGTAATTTAATGCATGTAGCTAATTTAGTGCACTGAATGGTGTATACATGACCCTTGAAGGATTCCTTCTTAAGATATATACATACCTTATCACCAATCTAAAAGTAATGAGGGAAACAATGCACATAATGACACTCCTTGTACTTGAGTTATTGGTGTGTTGAGATATGCTTAATTTGTTAATGCACTTGTTGAATATGGTATTAATTTTATTTTCCTTGTGTATTTATTTTACTTGTGTTGGGGGACCAAGGAGTCACTAATGTAAGAAATGTAATGTTTAGGGATGTTTTTGGCTAGAACCTGATAAATGATTGATTTGATGGACAATGCCCAATAGAATGATGAAGACATATTATGTAGGTGTGTTGTTTGCAAGGAATATTCTCAGCCAATGTGCATGGGTATGCATTATTATAGATGCACAAAATATCCACAAGTGCGAACTTGGAATTCTGGATAATCATTTATCTCCAAATGAAATGATGTTGATTGGTGCAACTATGTGTCTAACATTTCCCATAAAGTTAAATTGTTAACAAACCTCATGTCATAATTAGACACAATGGTTGTTGGAACCATTGTATAATCCACAGATGATTGAAGAATAATTTGGCAGTATCAGGTGCACCAATAGCCTTCTTTCATGCAACCATGATGTATTTTTTTTAAAGTGATTCACAACAACAAACACCAAATTTTGGTGATTCATCATAAGGAGACTTGATAAAAAATCCACGTTAATACAATCCCAAGGATTTATTGGAACCAATAGAGGTGTGTACCTACCAATTTTATGATTTTTAGGCTTGGCACTATTACATGGAATGCAAGATTCGATATGCATCTCAATGTTTCAATCGACTAGTTTAGTTAATATAAGTGTTTCTAAAGAAGTGTCTCGCTGACACCAAAGTGACATGTCAACTTAGAGTATTGTGCCTCCGAAATCACTTGATTGTGTTATATACCAAGGGGAATGTATAAGTGTCCAAGTTGGTATAATATATTATCAAATAGGTAGTAGTTGACATCTTTCTAATCTTGCACAAGATCATTGTAGGTCTTTGCAAAATTCAGATTAGATGGGTAACCTAATTATCACAATTATGTCCTTCAGTGTTAAGCACAATGTTCTTACATGGTTGGAAAATCCTCAATTATAAATTCTATAATTCTAAATATTAGTTTGAAAATATTTCACTCTATTGTTTATATATCTAGTGACTATTGGTTCATGGTTGGACCACTTGATGGAGGGAAGATGTGGATGGAGCTAGGGTTTGGAGAATGTGCTAGGGTTCTGCAAGATGGAAAAATATTTGGTTGACTATTCAAAATATCCATTCATAGGTTATTCTATATAGTATAACTCTTGTGTAAAATCATTCCCTAGTAGGTTGAAAGTGTCATCACATACAGGGTCTCCTTTGGGTCCCTTTCCTTGGCTAAAGATACTATACAAAATTTGGCCAAAATGGAAACAAATATTAATGCGAGAGTCAAAAAAACCTCTAGAAAATGGATTTTATGAGTGGCATAATGGAATATCTACATCATGGGTATGTGATCTAGTATTTAATGGCATTACATTGGTTGTAGATTTAGTTGGAAGTACTTCCTTATACGTCTCTGATAAGTCCCACATGAGTTCTCATTCATACTAACTCTAGGGTTGAGCATCATACCTTTGGGATTTTTTTGTTCTAGTGTATCTCCATTCTACAAAAAAATTACATAAGCTTATGTTACAAAATTTTCATAGTTTGGCCATCAAATCGTTGGTTTAGACCATGATATAGTTATGATTTGTGGGTTCACCTTTGATATCCTTGTTTATGAGTCTTTGACACTAGGTGGGAGAGGACTTGTGGGTTCTTCGTTGGGACTAGAGCTAATGAGTGGAGTTTTGGGAGGTGAAAATGTTATATATCAAAACCCCTCACCTTCAATCTTGTTGTACTCACTTGTAAGAAAGGAAGCATCCTTGAGTTTGGAAGGTGATGGTATTTTATGAAGGGCTCAAAAATATAAGAAGTGAAGTAAGAAACACAAACACCATTTGAGTTTCATTTTAGGTGAAGGGGTGAGATGGGATGAAGTTGTGAAAATGGTGGAGATGGCATTGCCCAACTGCTTCCATGGATGTCAATTGGGAGATAAGGTGATCAAGGACTAGCTAACTACTATCATGGAACTCCTTTTAGGGTATTGTATGACATTGATGGTGTTGTCTCAAGGTTGGTTGGTGCTCATATTTCGATCAAAATTTGACAACAAAAATGTGTTGAAATCCTCGTGGAAATGTGGGGTGATCCCCCTCATGATAAAACACTAGACTCCAGCTTTTGATATGAAAACTAAAAGAATTGATGTCGTCTTGACTTGGGTTAGACTCCTTATCCTACCTTTAGTTTTTTGGTTGGAGGATGTCTTTTGAGAGATTGAAAAATCTCTAGGACTATACTATGAACCAGAATATACATGGATCAACCCATTATCAAGTGGTAAAGAAGCATTTGAAGTACTTTAATCAATAAGTATGTTTGAGAAACTGCTAGTTACACTTCCATTTTCATTGTCTGAAATCCCTGCATCTTCATTGATTTGTTTTTTAAGACTCCAAATCATAATGCTTGCAATCAATATAAATATCATTTTAGGATTGACCTCAACAATGTCATCAGGTAGAAGGAGAACTGAGCATCTGTTGGCCCTTTACCAAGTTTTGGGATAACCTTGGTCATTTTGACCTATTTTAGGACTTCGAAAACTAGTCGAAGAAGGAGCGCCAAGCAAAGTAGAGATCATGGGACCTCGGTCCACTTTTGGGCCCCTTTTAGGGTTTTGGGTTAATGTAATGGGAAAGGGATGTCGGCTCATGGGTTTACCCACGCTTAGGCCCACTTTTGTAATGTATAAATAGATACTTAGGCAATGTAAGGATGGTCGATGGCTTAATGCTAGTAGTTAGATCTATGTGATCAGATGTGGATTGTAAATGCTCTGTGCATGATTGTAAGAGGCTTGCAAAGCTAAGTGAAAGTTGTTGTAAGAGGTTGTACAAGGCTTTGTGCTGAAGTGTGAGGAAGAAGGATCTAGCGAGCTGCACAGATCTTTTGTCTTGTGCGAAGTATGGGTTTTGAGTGGCTTTGTGTTGTAACCGATTGAAGACACTAATAAATAAGAAGAGTTGGTGGACATATCCCCAGGGTGGGGGTGAACGACATAAATCTGTGTGTGATGCTTTGTGCTTCATCTTGATGTGTTTATCTCTTTCTTTGCTAAGTGATTTGATATTTTTAGGTAGATCTACTTATGCTTTGTCCTTCTTAGATGTGTATGAATGTTAGATTTGATATGTATGAAGATGCTTAGTGCCAATCTACTGGATCTGATCTATTTTACTGTTGCTAAGTGATGAAATATCTTAGATCTAAGTGAATGTTGAGATGCTATGTGCTATCTACGAAGTATAATAAGGGTTGAATATTGATGTTAAGTGCATTGTAAGTGATATAATCACAGATTTGCATCCCAGCTAAGGTTGCAGACACCTGATTCTTGCAACCACCCCTGCCTCTACCTCAGGTGAGACTTCATCTACTTCGTAGGTGTTGCTGAAAGGGCCAGTAGTTAGGGTTTTGTTGGTGCGCTCTTGAGTGTTGATCCCTGGGTCTTCCCCTGTGCCAACAAATGGTTCTGTTGCCGAGACCTGAAACTATGATTGTTGGGAACTAGAGAAGAAGAAGCTTTGTGCAAAGAAAGCTCTATGCATAGATTTGTTTCCCTAGTGCACAATGTTCTACTTGACCTGTGAAGATTTGTGCCAAGAAATAAAGGTCAGATATGAATAAAAGAGATCAGATCTGCAAGAAAAGAGGTTGATACTGAAGAAAAGAAGAGATATCTGAACACTTTGTACTCTAAGAAAGGTAACAGTGGAATTTTCTGATTAAAAGAGGTAAGATCTGTAAGCTCTGTGCTCTGATAAAGGTAAGAAATTTCTAGATCTGAAATCTTTGTGCTCTATAGAAGTAAGATAAGTGGAAACTTTTTGTTTCTAGATCATGGATCTAGGTATTTTTGATAGATTATGTCCTAGCTTGAAAACTAGGGCATTGTTAGATGAAAGAACGCTTGATATGAATAGATCTAATAAGTATAATGATAGATATGTTATACCTATGTATAGAAAGAATGTTTGGACTAACAAATGGATGCAGGATCCTAGAAAGAATTTGTTGTAGATTGGCCCCTATGATCTTGGTGTGAAGTACAGAAGAGGCTAGGGATCAGTTACAAGAAAGAGAGGATTAACCCTCTGTTACAGTTGTAGAAAACTGGGACATCTAGCTAAGGAATGCCCTGGTGGAGGACCTAGTTGTATTTGTTGCAAAGCTCTAGATCATGAAGTATTGAATTGCCCCAGAATGATTGCTAGGCTCAAAGGAATGAATCTGAACCCTAAGGAAGATCCAGAGATAGGATAACCTTAGAAAGAATCAGTGAAAGTATTAATTTAGATGAAAGAAACCCTGAATGAACACCGACATGTGAGATTATTAGAGATATTTAAAGAAAAAGAATGCATCGAAGTAAGGATAGGGGACTTCGACATTGATTGTGTTCTAGATGAGGAAACAAAGATGAATATCATGACAGAGAGAACGTGGGAAGCTATAGGGAAGCCTGCCATGATCCCTTCACTAGGAGGAATATGACTCTTCAGAGGAAAATTGATAAACCTATGTGGAAGGCTCACTCAAATATCTACAAATGCTAATGGAACTTTGACTGAAGAAGATTTTGAGATTATTAAATTTATTGAGGACAACATCCCATTTACTATGTTACTTGGAAAACCTTGGATTGACAGAGATCAAGTTAGATGGAAGGAAGAAGCAGAGGTTTTGGAACCGAAGAAACAAGAATAAAAATATTTTATGACCAAGAATATTGCACAGTTGATTGAAGAAGAGAAGAACAGATCGAAGCTCCTTGAAACTAGAGACCCCAATGTCACTGCTGAAAGAATGTTAGAAGGCTCGCAGAAGACTGAAGCACCTGTCCTAGAGAAAGAAGAATTATTACCCTGGAGAGAATCTCAACAACGCATAGTGACTATGCTAAAAGAATATAGGAATCAGAACAGAAAAAGATAGATCGAGTTGAAGATTACTAGGAACAAGGCTAGAAAGTTAACTAAGAAGAGGGCGAAGATTGAAAAGTTACAGGAGATTCTAGATGGAACATCGCAGAAAGAAAACTTGTAGAATGGGAGCTTCATCAGGATATTAGAACAATGACCTATGGCACTTCGTCGTGGCAAAGAAATATAGTCATTGGACCGATATTGTTCATCCTAGTGCAGTATCTGAGATCATCGTGACCCCGATTATTTTTCCCAAGTGCGTATGTCCGACGAGCTCACCGTAGTTGAAGAATCTGTCATAGAGGTCCTCCTTGATTTAGGGACTAAGAAAGTCATGTCGAAAAGAGGAATGTCCACCGGAGTCCAAGAATCATCGACAAGAGGAGTAGCAGCTTCTCCATCCACTACTCGAGCTAGACCATCCCAACAGATTGATGAGAAGAGAATGAAGCATAGGGATGATCTTGCAAATGCTAAACTTATTCCGAGAATTTTTACCACTTACCTACCCCCTCTGCATGGTGAAATCAATCGTGATAGTGTGCCCTGAGAATTTGAGTATGCTATGATCACTGTGTACCTGTAGAAAGGGGTGCGTGCAGTTCATTTCGATCAAGAAAATCTCGCAACGTTGAATTTTAGCGACTTCAACCTCAGTGACAGAAAAGTCTACAGTATGCTCACCCCACACAATTATCTAACACTAATGAAGGGAAATAACTCGAAGATCGTCCCATAGTCTTGGGCCCAGAACCTCGTGCAGTCAACATTGTTGAATGTCATGAAGATCTCGCACTTTGGCGAACACCAGAAGGTGAATGTGTGCGTAAATTTGCTTCTGTCTTGATATCACAGAGGCTACTTGTGGTTGACCTGCCATGTCACAGTGGATCCGACCTTTATCAATTGGATCACAAGACTCAGCATGCAAGGCCTTGACCCACATGAGTTTTATCCTGGAAATACCATGGATAGAGCGCTAGTAGCAAAGATCAAAGAAACCTATGGTGATGTCAAGAAGGGAACACGAGGCTACAAGGTAGCCTCTATTCAGAGCAGCGGAGTGTGCCTTACCTGTCAGGTGATCATAGGAAAGATAGTTCACAAGAACCGACCCACCCAAGTGATTGGATTTATAGTTGATCTCCCAGGGAAGTGCGTAGAAGGACTTCAAATGAATTGGGCGAAGTACTTGGTGAATCAACTCGAACTGGATTGCAGGGAAGCGCAAGACCAAGCTTATGAGTTCCATTTTAGTTGGCTTCTCATACTGATCATCTTCGTAGCATGGGAGATGTCGGAGGGTGCCACTTTTGAGATACTGAGCCATTTGAACCTTTGTCTACAAGGTTCAGTACCCTGTGGTACTCGACCAATATGAGCAAGCAATGGTAGTCGAATGTCGTCTTCCACGTATACTACAACTAGCTGAAGACCGCCATCTAGTCTACACCTCACATTACCCCAAACACACTCCACAGATTCAGACCCTTAATGAAGTTCAACACGGATCGCCACTTCATTTATATAACAACACAAGCTGATGAACACAAGAAATAATTGCAGTCTTATTCCAAGTTGATTGAGGAAGGCATAGAAGAGATCACCAAGGATTGGTCAGCAGACCTTCTCATTCCAACAAACCTCGCAGAGTTGTCTGATATTGATAGCCCAGAGACTGTACTGGATACACCAGGACCAAGAAAAACGAAGAATCCTGAAGAGGTTCATGAAGTAGACAGTGCATCTATAAGGACTGCCTCTATCACACCAGATGAAGGAGGTGATGGTGAAGAGATAGAGGGCGCAAAAATTGAACAACAGAAAGGCCAAGTACCACTACCTAGGGACAAAGAAGACTCGTTGAAGAAAAGGAAGGTATCACCTCTGAAATTTTCCTCCCGAAAGAAACCTAGAACCATTGTAACCAAGATGCCAACTACCCTCATGTTGGATGACTTTGATTTCATCGTTGCAGTAGTAAATGATGCTTCAAAGGAGATAGTAGAGAAGTAGGAGGTAAAGCAGGAGTAGATGTATAACCGTATAGATATTGAACTCCAAGGAGTGCAACAGGCACTCCATTATAGCCATGTAGTCCCCACTGCACCTCTAACAGCAGGGACAGTAGAACTAGGAGATGAGCCAGCTCAACTTCACTGGATTGCTAATATGGTCGAAGCTCACCTTCAATAATCTCAAGAAGACACAACAAAAGCCACCCAGGCTTTGACATAGGTACATGGAGTACTTGTTGAGCAACGCAGTGCTGTCGAATGAGAAAAACTTACTCTTCAAGTAAAGTGGGACAAAGAGAAAGTAGAGCTACAACAAAGTAAGGAACAGTTGCTCGTAGAGCATCTTGAAGTTAAGGAACTAGTCAACAGAGAACTCCACTATGTGACTGTTATCGAAGTACAGGCTGAAGAGAGAGTTCTACAGTAGGTGGCACAACTTGAATAATTTATACAGAAGCTTCAGCAACGCATTGCCGATCTAGAACTTCACGCTGTGCCCGAGGCCCCTTGGGAGATAAGAGACTAGCAAGAAGCAACTACTCGCAGTGCAGTTGAATGATTGAAATCTCTTTCCTTGGAGTGAAAGAAACTCAGTAACCAGAGCACCCAGAATTATGAGAACCTTACAGAGAATCTAGAGTTACATGCGCTGGAGTCACAACTTCAGGAAGAAAAGCATCATGCGGATACATTACAGGCACAATGGAAGGCGGATACATTACAGGCACAATGGAAGGCCTTATTTGCAGTGGATATAATGAAAATATCTCATGAACAATGCACAACTCAACAACAGATACATATGATCCAGAGAAAATTGATGGAAGTCACTCAGTGAATCCAACTGGTGCAATACAAGGCATGCATGTTATTTTCTGAGATCGAAAGCCAGGGAGCAGAGCTTGAGCAAGTCGTCATCACTACAGAACAATGCCTGGAAGGACCAGTAAACAACACAGTGATCCTGGAATTCACCCAGTAGGAGGCCACAACAAAGCAGCAGGTCGAAGAAGCTCAAGCCAAACTCGAGGCTTTCAAAAAATAATTTCCCAAACCAGAGTGACTTGGGATGAGTCACAGGTGATTGTTGGGGGCCTGTTGGCCCTTGACCAAGTTTTGGGATAACCTTGGTCATTTTGACCTATTTTGGGACTTCGACACCTAGTCGAAGAAGGAGCGCCAATCGAAGCAGAGATCACGGGATCTTAGTCCACTTTTGGGCCCCTTTTAGTGTTTTGGGTTTATGTAATGGGAAAGGGATGTCGTCCCATGGGTTTACCCGTGCTTAGGCCCACTTTTGTAATGTATAAATAGATACTTAGTCAATGTAAGGATGGTCAATGGATTAGTGCTAGTAGTTATATTTTGTGATCAGATGTGGATTGTAAATGCTCTGTGCATGATTGTAAGAGGCTTGCAGAGCTAAGTGCAAGTTGTTGTAAGAGGTTGTAGAAGGCTTTGTGCTGAAGTGAAAGGAAGAAGGATCTAGCGAGCTGCGCAGATCTTCTGTCATGTGCGAAGTAAGGGTTTTGAGTGGCTTTGTGTTGTAACCGATTGAAGACACTAATAAAGAAGAATATTTGGTGGACATAGCCCCAAGGTGGGGGTGAACCACGTAAATCTGTGTGTGATGCTTTGTGCTTTGATATATTTTATCTCTTTCTTTGCTAAGTGCTTTGATATATTTAGGTAGATCTAATTATGCTTTGTGCTTCTTAGATGTCTATGAATGTTAGATCTGATATGTATGAAGATGCTTAGTGCCGATCTACTGGATCTGATCTATTTTACTATTGCTAAGTGTTGAAATATCTTAGATCTAAGTGAATGTTGCGATGCTCTGTGCTATCTACAAAGTATAATAAGGGTTGAATATTGATCAATGGTTGATGCTAAGTGTGTTTTAAGTGATATAATAATATATCTATGTCCCAGCTAAGGTTGCAGACACCTGAGTCTTGCAACCACCCCTGCCTCTACCTCGGGTGAGACTTCATATGCTTCATAGGTGTTGCCTAAAGGGTGGATAGTTAGGGTTTTGTTGGTGCTCTCTTGAGCATTGAACCCTGGGTCTGCCCTTGTGCCAACAACATCCAAGATTCCTTGCCAAATTTATTTTATAAGTTGCATTCAACCTCTTTTCTTCCTCATTCTTGCCTTTTGTAACAATGTACCAGTTCACAACCCTAGGTTCCATAGAACTCATTATATTATCAAGATTCCTTTGTTTATTTGGTATTGAAGATGGAAATATAAAAATACACGAGCAATAAAAAATAAATAAGATTGTTTTTATTGATATACTTTATGTAGTTAATTATTATAAGATGTAAATGCCCACTCCTATATACAAGTGGTAGACCTTTCTTCTTGATGCTTAATATGTATCTAATATTGAATATAGTGCTCCTTTTTTCTAAGGTGACATGACTATAGATAATGGAGAGTTGCTTGATGCTTAAACTTTTTTGTTGGCATGTTTACAGAAAGAGTGTGCTTGTCATTGATGGAAAGATCAGAGTGTGCATCGATGGAAAAACAGGAATAGTGTAATCTCAGGTGAAGAAGAAAACAATATGAAAAGATCAAAGCTCAGGAAAGATAGCGTTCTGATACACGCAGAGGAAATCCCATACATCAAGGCTTGCAGAAGGATCAAAGGTCTTGGCTCGCAGAAGGATCAAAGGCATGGCCCTTGACACTTAGAGATTTGAGAAAGCCAAGGCTCAAGAGGAGGAGCAACAGTGGTCATTGGATCACCAATCCTAAATACCCAATGTTCGTTAGATCAGAATCCAGTGACTAGAGGAAGCACAGAGTAGAAGTAAAGATCTGATCCATTGGATCTAAGCCCTGAAGACCAACATCTGTCGGATCTAGTATAATTGTGAAGAGGATAAGGCCAAGATCCATCCTCCAACTTCACAAAATACGAAATCATGATAATATCTGAACCATTGGATCCAGAGGACATGTGGTGAGAGATCAACATTTCGTTGACTCGTGAACTAAAAAATTCAAAGGTAAGAGTTGTAGGAACTCATGAAACACGAAATCACGATAAGATATGAACCGTTGGATCCAGAGGACACTTGGTGAGAGATCATCATTTCTCTGACTTGCAAACTGGAAAAGTCAAAGGTAAGAGTTGTAGGAACTCATGAAACACGAAGTCCCCATAACATCTGAACCATTGGATCACAGAGGGATTTGGGACATTGATCTAGATTATTTTAGATATTGGGAGTTTGAAGATTCAGGGTTGGCTCACGTTCAAACACCTGACACGTGAAGTCACGATTTGATCACAGACGTCGATCAAAGGCAGAACGAGGATCATTGATTTGAGAAGGACATGTGGTAGACCATGTCAACAAGGACATGAGGCAGACTACGTTAGCAAGGACACATGGAAAAATCTGACAATGACAAGTGTCAAGTTGATTCGGCATTTCAGGTACATGGAAATCACAAATTTGAGTGACACGTGGCAGCTGCTTGGCTCATGACATGTCATCGAGTGATGCAAGAGTTACGTCACTTCAGGAGTTTTACCACCAGTACTTGCCCAAAGACCTGAAGTCCCGAAGGTTGAAGTCCCAGAGTGAAGGATAGTCATTGGATTAAAGAGGACACATGTCAGTGGATTGTCAACTCTAGGAAAAAGCAAAGAAAGGTTTGAGATTGCCAAAGTGTCGAAGTCTCGAAGTGAACAAGGTCCATTGGTTTGGAGGGACATATGTCATCTGATCGCTGATACCAAGGATTGCGCATGGAAAAAGGAAAGAAGGTAGAGTCGTCGATTAAAGAGGGCAAATGTCAGCATCACTTCCATTCCAGAAGATATCAAGTCAACAACAATAGGGTTTGAGAGTTGGAACTCCTGGAGCCTAGATCACGAAGGAACCCTTTGTTGTTGATGAAGGAAGGAGAGATCTATTCCATAGACTTGAGAGGAAAAATATGAACCGTCCATTCAAGAGCACTGTCAAGATCGTGATATCGACGGTCATGCTCCATTGTGGAGCTAGAACATGCTCAGGCCTTAATTTTTCATGAGCGGGCCGCAATCGAAACCATGGTTTTGGAGAAAGGACGTGTGGAGGCTCATGGTGAATTGCGGGGAGAAAAGAATTTTGGTCTAAGCCACCTTTGGATGCACATGCAATCGCTTGGTCACATGAAGCTCATATCCCAAGGTCATATTGTGAAATGGAGCCAGTGCTCACTAGAAAGAAATCGAGAAGTGCCTTTTGAATAAGCGCTTGGTCACCACCAGTGGTCACGCAAAGAAAGGGGATAGAATCCAAAGAAGCCATAATTGACTTGCTGTAACTGACAGAGAAGATGAAGAGTCTCAATTTCTAGAGAAGCTAAAGAATCTCAGCATAACGCCCAGTGATGATGAACACATGGAGCTAACTGTTATAGCAAGATTTGCCTCTCCATTGCAATCTTTCACAGAGGGCCTTTTTCCATTTCCCTATGCAGACTTGTCATCCCTTTTTGATGAATCCAAAGCCAAAAATACACATTTTTCCACATATACGCACCGTATCTTCTATACAACATGTGTATACATAGGATGCTCCACTACAACCTGCGTACATTGGGATTTGTGCTAGAAAATACAAAAATGGATTCGGGTTCCCATGTCATGATAGGAGATCTATGATCCTTGGCCTTCCACATACTTGAAACATTCTGAGTCAGCCCTTCAGTTGCATTTTGAATACTATAAAAGCACAATTACGAGCTATGGAGAAAAAGAGAAAGCATTCAACTTTGAGAGAAAAATTACTCTGGAGAAATTACTTCATATTGAGTCTTCATCCCTTTGTCCCTCAAGTCTGAACATAGTGTTCAACCCCCAAGCTATTTCCCTATTGTTGAGAGAACCTCATTGTCTCTCTCCTATGAGCTTGCCTTTGGTGGAGGATTGAAGTGGTGGAGGCCCAGTTGGAAGGAACTTGGTAATTTGGTTTCAAACTGTGCCGACACAGAAGTCTGTAATGTTGTCACTTCTACTGATCAATTATTAATAGAAATACTCATTTCCCATCCTATCGGTATCGTGCAAACATATAATTATTATCCATGGGCATGTTTGTAATGTTTATTAATGGATTATGTTATCTAATGTGCTAACCCCTTTATATTATCACTATGTACATGCTCTGCTTGTTTGTTGATAACTTGTTGTAGGTATAAAGCTTTGGGTTGAAGTGCTCAATGGTGGAACATCATCGAACGTTGGATCGAGGTAGGCCTCTTTCTTATCTTGCACATTAATTTATATAGCATACAATGGAATTGAGTTGATTTCTACAGTCATACCTGTCTATTGTGGTTTACCCTTGGCCATAGATATTGTCTCCCTTGTAACACTAACCGCCAGGGATGATGAAGAGTTTCCATGATGTTCAGGGAGAGGACTCGACATGACAAAAGGATGCAGAAAATAGAAGTGAGATAGGACTGTGTGTTAGCTATGCAGTGATGATGAAGAGATGCAATAAAGGGGTAGAACAATGACGTTGCAAAGAGCATGCAGAGGCATTGCATAGAGGATGCAGTTGGTACATAGAGAATATAAAAACACAAAACATAGAAGAGATTGTAGTTGTTATTGAGTGTGATTCATGCAGGTAGAAGCATGCTTTGTGCAAGAGCAGAAGTGAAGAAGAAGCAAGGAACAGAAACACATATCTGAGAAAAGAATAGAAAGTGCAACAAACACGAGGAGAGAGACACTGATGCAGGAAGAGTAGAGCAATGTAGTAGAACAATGATGATACTGGTAAGCCATAGATAAATGTTGTATCACTGTGATAAAGTTGTAAAAGGAAAATATTTATATTTCAGAGTGGAAGGGAGGCTCTAGGGAGGACTGGTGTCCTTGGAGTTTCAAGTGGGTGCTTGAACACAGGGAGTTGTAGCTTCCATCTAGTTGCAGCCAGAAAAACCAGGGTGGCAGGGTGGTGCAAGGGATAACTATTGTTATTTGTTATATAGGTCAGTGCCTGTGTGATTGGAAGTTTGTGCTTCCATCTAATTGGTGTTGGAACACTTAGGGAGTTGCTGTTTCCTTCTAGTGGGTGCTAGAGAAACTAGGGAGTTGGTGATTCCTTCTAGTGGGTGCTTCCTTCTAGCGGGTGCTAGAGAAACCAGAGATTTGGTGCTCTCATCAAGTTGCATCTTGCAAAATAGAGGTGGTATCCTCACAATGAGTTAGTGCTCATAAGAAAAATAATGTATAGAAAATAAAGATTACTTATCATATCAAGAAGAATAGGTTTTTCCCTTTATGGGTTTCCTCAAGAAACATCTATCTCTGTATATTTCATGTGTGTGATTGATGTTGAATATTCTATTGCTTACCTCCCTACATTATTGTGATAGTCATTAAGTGATTTGTAAAGAGTTTAAAATAAGCATAATTGTTTAAGCATGGTAACAACTGATTCACCCCCCCTGTCAGTTGTCCAACAATTGGTATCAGAGTGAGTTCCCTTTATTTAAGGGTAGATACTAGAGATTAAACATGACTATCCATGGAGGAACTTCAACCAATAAGGCCCCCGTGTTCAATGGAACAAACTCTGTCTTATGGAAAGTTAGAATGAGAACCTACATAATGGATTTAGGTGCAGATGTTTGGGATGTGGTAGACACTGGTTATGTAAAGCCGGTTGTATTAGCTTCCAAGGATGACAATCTATAATTTAGCTTCAACACTAAGGCTATGAATGCTAGTCTGAGTGGGCTTGCAGAAGTAGAATTTGTAAAATTTATGCACTTAGAAACTACCAAAGCAATGTGGGACAAACTCATTAGCAGCTATGAAGGTAATCATAAGGTAAAGGATGCCAAGATTCAAACCTACAGATTATAGTTTGAAAAAATAAAGATGAATGAGGATGATACAGTTAATAAATTTTTCTTAAGAGTTGAGGAGATTGTGAATGCCATGAAAGGTCTTGGTGAGAAGATTGAAGATGTATTACTAGTTCATAAGATCTTAAGATCTCTACCTAATAGATTCAATCCAAAAGTTTCCGCAATAGAAGAACTGAATGATCTTAAGACTCTGTCTATTGATCAACTCCTAAGAACTCTAACTGGTTATGAAATGAGGATTAGTAAAGATAAATATACCACTAGAGAAGCATCATTTAAACCAGACAAGAAAGAGGATTCTAAGGCTAATGAAATTGAAGAAAAATTTGTGAGAAGACTAAAGAAAGGATCAGGCAAGTACCAAGGAAAGTTTCCCTTCAAATGTTTTAACTATGGAAATATATGTCACTTTGCATATAAGTGTCCACACAAGAAGAAGGACCAGAAATCTGAAGGAGAAGAGAAGTACAAACCCAACAGATTTGGTAAAAAGAAAAGTTTATGTGTAAACAATGATGACTCTTTGGAAGAGATAAATAGTGACTCTTCTTATGAACATAAGGTAAATGACTTCATGCTTATGGACAAATAGAATTATGATAATAAAAGCACAGGAAGTGATGCTAATGATGAAGAAGTTGTGGTTGATTTGGAAGGAGATTTGATCAACTCTTTGGAAGAGATTTACAAACTCAGACTTAAGAAGAGAAAGCAAAAACAATTGCTGATACAGTTCAAGGAAGGCAGTAAAAAACCTGATGAATACTTTTCCCTGCTAAAAGTGGAATTATAAGAAGCAAAGAAAATCGAAGACATTTCGAAACAATAGTTATCAGAAAAGAATGCAAGATGTGAATCTCTGGAAGAAGAAGTAGTGAAAACTAGGAAAGAGTTGGAGAAGTTTCAAGCTTTGTATCATCAGAATCTGTCAAGTATCAAAGCCTTAGAAGGATTATCCATCCTTCTGAATTAGCAAAGGAATCCAAAGTTGAAAACCAGTTTGGGTTATGAAGAGGGATCAAGTAGTGGCCAGCCAAGCAATAAAGACTCCATCAAGTTTGTCAAATCTACAACAAACCTGCAGAAACAAAGGAAGATAATCATCCGCCTAGGAGGAGTAAAGAAAAAGGTACCAGAACTGAATTTGTAGAACAAATAAATAATACACCCTCTACTCAAGGAAATCATTAGCATGGAATAAATCGACCTACTCAAAGAAGATAACCATTTTCCAGGTACAAAGTTTTTTTCTATGGATATTGTTTCTACTGTTCTAACTTTGGCCACAAAGCTGTAAATTGTTCCTTAAGATTTAGACATAAGCAATCAAGACACCCAAGGAATAAATATCTACCACAACAAAGAATGAGACAGCTAACAAACAACCACACATTTCAAATGGTCAAATTAAGTTTAGAGACATGCAACTAAGGAGGTCAAGAAATAATGAACAGTCAATGAGTAGACAACGTTGCAACAATCACTTTGACCTATTGAATAATGAGCTTGAATGTTATAACTATCATAAATTCAGCCACAAAGCTGCAACCTGCCATCTGAATAATTACAAAAAAAATCCAAGGATAAATCTCTTGGTTAGAAAGGCCAGCACATGGAAAAAGAAAGATAGTGGAAAATGTGGTCTAGTACTTTCAACTAAAAAACAAAAGGACTCCTGGAATATAGACAGTGGATGTTCCAAGCACATGACTGGAGAAAAGGATAAGGTTCTGCCTATAAGTAAAAGAAAAATAGGAAATGTGATCTTTGAAAATGAAAAACCAGGTAAAATCAAGGATAAAGGGATGGTGAGCTTGAGCAATGGCAAAGGAGATTCTCAGGATGATATGCTTGTAGATGATCTGAAACATAATTTTCTCAGTATAAGTCAAATGTGTGACAGAGGCTGTGAAGAGGTGTTCACGTCCAAATATTGTAAGGTGAAAAATGTAAACTCAAGACAAGTGGTGGCTAAAGGCATAAGGACAAATAATGATGTTGATATTGAATCCTTCCATGCAAGAAAAGAAGAAGTAGAAGAATAATCATGTCATAAGTCGGAAGAAGAAGTTGTGAAGGTTGAGAAGTCAAACACCCAAATCAAGTTCTTGAACAGCTCCATGACCTTGGATGAGATCTTGGATAGTCAGAGATCACCAAATGAAAAATCTGGTCTTGGATACAATAAGGAAGAAATCAGTACTCCTAAGAACTCTAACAAAGTTCCTTCATTTGTAAAAAGGGAAAGCAGGTATGAGAGTGTTTGCAATAGTTTTTTCTTGTGATGAATATGATCATAAAATCCTTGGATTGTAGGCATCATGGAAAGAAAATGAAGTTGTTGTAATAGAAGATCATAGAAGAGTGACTGGGAGAGTCATTCAGTTATGACAAGAAAAGGTTGATGAAGGAGTCCCAGTGAGAGAGGTGAGAAATATTAAGTCTACTACAGAGGACACAGCGGAAGCTGAAGATGAACAGGTCTAAGAATTAGAAGGAGAAGACTGTGGGTTATGTTAGAACTCTATAAATATGTCCGGATGAATAGACAAACGATAGAGGTAATTGTTTCAACCAGCTTTAGATATGAGGCACTAGCCTACTCAACTCGAAGAGGGATCTCTCATGTCACTTGATATATCTATGGCAATCGGTGGCTAGATTTGGTTTGTTTTGGCGGTTTTTATAAAGTTGTTGAAGAAATGAAGATGACCTTTGGGTTATGGGGTCAGGAATGTAAGATTCAATGCCAAATCATGAAAACAATTAAGAGGAAAAGGCTAAATGAGGAAGTGGCTTCTGAGATTATACTTGAAAATTTAGATGGTATCAGAAGAAAAGAAACACACAACTATTATTAGAGCATTATAGTAATGAATTCTGAAATGGTTTAGAAGAGATAAACATAGTCTAAATCGCCAAGCCGAGAGCATTGAATAATGAATTCTGGACTTTTAATTTCTCAATTTAGACAGTGGAAATAAAAAAATGAAATGCAGAATAACAAGAATCACACACTACGAGAGAAAATGAGACTCATAACACCACCAATTAGAATCTTTTCATAAAAAGTCTGAAATCTACCTTTTCACTTGTGTATTCATTCCAGCCCCATATATTTACAAAGTTTTCCTACACAGAGGGAAGGCTCCTCCTTTCTCCATGATTCTATACTCTTGAGACAAAACCCATATAGAGGAATTTCGCATGGAATTTAAAACGTTTTGACTTCCTCATAATTCTAAAATAGATACAAGTTACAAAAAGGAAGAACAATTATACTATTTAAAGGGACCGTTAGTAACCGGTCTGTCATATCAGGACTCCCTTTTCTTAAGCTGCCATCTGTCCAAAAACTTCTGAAACACACCTAAATTTACTTGAGGATTTACCTCAGCTTGGCGATTTCCTCTTCCAGGGTACTCAACCAAGTGAGATTTTCTCCAATGCTCTCTATCATCTCCATTTTGGCCTTTGTCTTCCACCTTTTTTTCCTCTTCCTCTTTGCGGCTGGATGGTAGGTGTTGTCCGCATGCTCATTTATGATGATATCCCTCATAACGGGGTTTAATTTGGCCCCCGACTCTGTCTCAGTTGCAGGTTCGGTATGAAATTTAGTTGCCAGTATCTGCAAGACCCATCTTTCTTTCTTACTTATTGACCTGCTTGGCACATTAGTTGAGAACCTAGTTGCGCCAGACACCGTTTGATGAGTATTATCCATACCTTTCAGACTTTGCAGGGACCGTGATTTGGCCACCCTTTGAATTTACAAGACTCGGGAAATCAACACAGGTCGAGCTTATTTTTATTATGCATAAGATGGCAATTTCCCAGAGTAGGATAAAACGATTTCATATCTGAGATTTCATAGTATTTGCATTTTAATCACGAATTATTGTCATAGTACGTTGGTGTGCTACGCTTCATCAATCCATTTCGAATGATGATCTTTGATTTAGTTATGTGATGGCATCCTTTTGATATGTCATCTGGGAAAGTACCTGGACCAGTGATGTTGAGTGATTTGGCCAACTGCCATCCTTCCCACAAGTTATTTATGTGACATTTTTGAATCACGTGACATCGGGGCCGTGGGAAAAGTGGTTTTGGGAAATCCGCTATCTGCCCTGATGTATGTGTAAGAGAGCCACATGTTCCCCATCAAAACCATAATGGTTTTCCCCGGTCTGCCTTCGCAACATTAAGTTCTATGCTATTTGTTGGCCCGATGTGGCCCTCAACTGTGGATTCAGGATTCTTCAAAATCGATGGTCCATCGAGATAATCCATTCCCACCTCCGCTATATTTATCTATATTCCATGGGATATAGTTGCCCCCCCTAAAATATCATGCCTCTATT
>ML821074.1:86401-99213 GCA_009831015.1 Picea engelmannii | reverse complement strand
GTATGCCTATAGAAACTCCTCCAATTGATGTTTCTACTCTTTAATACACCCCTCCATGGATTCCTTCACTCTCATTGACTCATCATTGGACTAATTCTCTCTTAATAAAATCAAAACATATTTCTTACTAGAACTAATCAACTTCTTGGCTTGGTTGGCACTTACCAGTAAGATATTTTACTTTCCTTTATGTGTGTTAATGATGTAGGACTTCCCATACTTTATCATTCAATACTAGTTGGCTCTTCGCATGAAGATTGCATCCCTCATATACATGTAGGGGTTTCCAAACACTACTCCACATACATCAAGGGGTACTACATCCAATTCCACTTCATCAATAAAATCAAATATTACAAAAAATTTAACTATACATTGTTTCGTTACCTTTATCTTTTCATCCTTGTTTACCCAACCCAATGGATATGGGCTAGGATGATCATGAACCTACAATCCAAGCTTGTTGACCAACACCGCTACTATGACATTAGCCTATGAACCAGAGTAGAACAAAGCATCTATCTGGGCCTTCCTAACCTGAACCTTGATGTGGAAGAGCTTGGTCATCTCCTTCTCTTCCTGGCGATGAAGGCTACTCAGATTCACCTCCTTCTGCATAGATTTGCAAACAATATTTTCATCCACTTCTGAGCTACTTTCAAACTAATTGCTTGAATATGTGGCTAGAAGGTTCTTTTTCTTTCTTTCCTTTTCACGATTCTTCAGCTTCAACTTTGGATGTAGTTTCCAGTGTTTTTCTTCATTTTGGCCATAAATGTTTCAATGATTACAATGCTTGT
Organism: Picea engelmannii; assembly: GCA_009831015.1. Classification (NCBI taxonomy): domain Eukaryota; kingdom Viridiplantae; phylum Streptophyta; class Pinopsida; order Pinales; family Pinaceae; genus Picea; species Picea engelmannii. The sequence goes on along the minus strand of ML821074.1, from coordinate 98,413 downwards.
TGCGATCTTTGCACTATGTGTAGTGGTTGTTGTCTTCTTATATTTTCCCTCGTTCCACTTCTTCTTCCCCTCCTTCGAATCTTCCTGATGCTCTTTCAACTTCGAACCACTTGGCTTCCCCTTCTTTTGGCCTATGATTTCCAAGTATTGTGCCTGTACACACGCCTCATCCACTATTCTTGGTTTGAAGAGCATACTACAATGTTTTGTAGTTGTTGCTATTAAAATTCTTACGGGATGTCTGAGGAAACATTTTTTACAAGGGAAATAGCATCTACCATCACCCTTTTCACCCTCTTTACTTTTTTCCCCACCTCTAATAACATTTTGCGACATTCTTCTGCACAAAAATACCCTTTCAGAACCGTCGTTGTTATAGCAATATTGTCACAACATCTTTGAATCGTCAAATATTTATAGTGCAATTTTAGGTCACTATCGTCGCAATTGGGACGAACGTGACCTAAAAATATTTTTTTTTACCTATTTATTTGAGGTCATTTTTAGGGTTCAGTAATACGTCACTCTTGCGACGAACATTGACCATAATAATTTGGTGAAACTACATGCGTCGATATTGCAACGAATACTGGGTGGATTTTATAAACCCAAACTTTTTCTCTTACTTGTTGTGACGAAAGAGTACTTTCGTCGCAAGTGGTCGTCGTAAAATTTTCAATATGTAGTAGTGTAGTCTACCTCGATGGGGTTACTAGGAATTCCATCTATGAAAAATGTGGGGAAACATCCCTTGGGTTTCCTCGTGAGGTTTTCCTTGGATTTTTTCTTTTTTAAATCATGGATATTACCTTTTATTTCATATTTTCCATATACAAATTTAGATTAAAATTCAGTACAATACAAAAATTATGTATTTGAAAATCCAATTTAAAGAAAATATGAGAGTATACATCTCACTAATGCAAAACAAATTCAAATAATCAAAATTTAAAAAAATCTCCACCAATGTATATGTGTGTCTTCCTAAAATCTAACATGGTATCATAGTGATATAGGTATGACACCTCTAACTAGAGTTAAATTATCTGTGAGGATGTCCTTGACAATGATCCTTACAAGGAGAGATACCTCATAAAAGGAAAGTGCATTAAAGGAGTGCATAAACAAAGTATAAATGGAAAAATCAAGAAACAAATTTTGTGAGAATTAAGATTCAAAGAGTAGCCCCCAATTGTGCAAGAATCAAAACTATAAAGGCCCTAAATGCAGTTGAACCAAACTAGTATACACAATGCACATAGACACTAGTGTGTAAGGTGATCTTGAACAACAAAATGTGTACACACATCAATTGTGAACAAGATCCGATGAATATGTGTGCTAGTAGGTCACCCACTAGGTAAAAGGCACATGGAAAGTAGCACAGGCTCATTTTCCAAGAAGAGTTGTAAACTGTTTCATGTTCAAGACGAAGAAAATATTAGAGGAATCCATCTATAAAATATGAATATGAGGAGGAAAATGAAAATCATAATTTATGTGTAGTGTGACAAAGAGAATACAAAAAAAGGATTAAAGAATAACCAACACACCAAATAAACAACATGCAACCTAATATAACCCTACTTTCCAAAAATTTCAATGATTTGTGGAGAACAACAGTCTTGAGATGAAACCAATTAAGACCAACCAATTCAAAAATAAATTTAGAAGGAAATTCATTCAAATCAAATTCCAATCCAAATTTATATTCAAAGACATGTTTTGTTCCAATGACACTATTATGCTTTATTTAGATACTTCCATGGGTCATGGAAGAAGTTTTATCTTATGAAAACCAAATATAAATACTATAAAATAGGGATTTTTCAATATTCATCCCACAAGGTAGGAAACTAACATTTGGGAAACATAACCCTTTTTTTAATCCTCCCATATCCCATTTTTCATCCTTAAATACGATCCCCTTTTACATCCAATTTGAATCTATCTACATCTTATTTTACATGTCATTTGTGTCCCTTTTGCATCCTAATGTTCCCATAGAATCCTTAATAGTGTCTTAGTGTTGGTTTTGCATCCCATTTTGCTTCAATTTTTTTGCATCCAATTTTGTGTCCAACATGCATCTTGTTGTTTAAATTATGGTTATACTGGGGTGGGGTGTATCTGTATCTGATAAGTTTTAATTTATTTAACCATTCATGAATCATTCATTAGATGAGAAATAATAATCACATAAACTGAAGTCATAATGCACATAGTTTAACATGGAAACCCAATCAGGATAAAACCATAAAACTTATCTTTATAAATGTCTCTAGTCACCAACCTACTGTTACAAATATTATAGGAACCAACCTACCAGAGACACCAATATCCTTAACTGGCCACCAACCCAACAAGATGTAGGCATCAACCTACTAAAGACACCAATCTCCTAAACTTGGCACCAACTCATCAGCACATGTAGGTACCAACATATTGTTACAATATTTGCAAGCACCAACCTAATAGAGACATCAATCCCCTAACCTGAGCACCAAATCAAAAATATATGGGTAAAAACTAATCCAATATCTTCATACATAGAGTAATTATTGCTTCACCTGCATGCTTCATACTTCAGACAATCCTTTAAACCCTAGTAGTCACATGTATCCTTCATTCCCTAACAAGACTCATAGCATCATTCCCAGAATATGATCCCAGAATGCAACATCACAACATCAAAACAACAGACATTGTAGCATCACAGAACTTCAATCCTTCATAGCGCACCTTAAAAACAAGAAAATCCCAAGAAGAATCCTCTTGGACACTTTTAGACACCAAAAATACACCCCAGCTCCTTTAGCGCACCTCAGATCACTTTAACGCTCCTCAGACTTGATGTCTTTGTTGGATTACTCTGCAAATGTGCACATTTTTCCTATATTTATAGTATTTTTTTCCTCACTTTCAAGGGATACATGTAAATATTGGCTAAGCCGGCCTAAACTTTTTGGCAGGCTTGTCAGACTAAAAAATCATACCTCGTCATTCCTAAGTTGTTAGAGGGAATGCCATATATTGTTGGAAATATCTCAGAATAATATTTCCAACCATATAACCTATGATCCCATTTGAGTTAGGTATATAAAGTAAAAATTCCTTCAAAGATAGGGTATCCAAACTGAACATTAAAAATCCAAAAACAATATTTCCAACAATATCCATATTGCAATTTTATCTTCGACATCCGTAGTCTCCCCTTGTCTTTGACATCAATGACAACAATATTTATAACAACCTCCCACTTTTTCGTTGATGGAAACCCTTAGTCAATTTTGATACTCCCCCTGTCTACCACTTTGCTTGTGTTTGTGATTGTTCCTTTGTGTGCAACTTCTCCCCCTTTGACATCAATGGCAAAGGGTTGATCCCCATGAGCTTGTGCTTCCATTTACTCTGTAACTTGTTCTTTTTCATGAAAAAATTATTCAAGTGAAATCTTCTCAACCTACATTTTATCCTTGTGTTTGAAAACCATTATGTAGTTATGATTCTTCAAAAGTATATCTCTAATTTCTCACTTGTTGACAACCGATCATAATCTAGGTTTTCTCTACTACAAGTATCCAACATTGATCCTTCTATTTGATTGTTTTTATTGAACAAAAATTCCATTCCAAATTCATGACATTGGTCTTATGAATGGGGTGAAGTTGTAGTATTTGAATTTTTTTATGCCTCCACATTCCTTTCTGACAAGGACCAATCAGATGACTTCTCTTGTCCAAAAGAGTATTATAAACATGAATTTACATCTTCACAAGGAAATTTCCTAGCATTACCTTTTCTAGAAATGGGGTGTACATGTTTCGAGTGAGAATCAAAATAGTGAATCTCTCTTCCATCTTCATCTATATTATCACATCCTTTCTCATAACAAACAATTTCATATCTTCCTCTTTCTTGATTTTTCTTCCTTTTCTAAACCTTTGAGTATTATTCTTTATGTTTGGAAATAACATCTTCTTCCTTGTTCTGTTTAGGAGACTTTGTTATGTTTCTTCTGTTGTGGAAAATATTCCCCTATAGATAGGTGAAACCCCCCCTTGGATCAAGACTCCTTTGATGCAATACATAAAGAAACAAATGGTTTTCTACTTTCTCCCTATATCTACCTATATGTTAACAATTAGAATGAGAAGAGAAGGATATATGACTTACCTCTTTTCCATCAGTTTTCCTCGCTGCTCCAGCCCTTGATCTTGATGTCCAAGATCTTGGTGAAAGAGAAGTCCTGCAAGGAAAAATGAAATACCTCATTCTTCCACTACATATTGTTAATAAAAATAGATCTATCTATATCGAATTAGACAAAAAATAAAAATGCATATAGTGAACAATATAATCATGAGGGGAATAGGCCAAGTTATATTATGGAAGTTAATAAATAATGAAGCATTTACAACCTTAATTTCTATGTTGCAAAAATCCCTCCAAGATCTCCTTTCCTGCCCCTTGAGTGTCACAAGATCAACATTATGATATATTGAAGTTATTCCCCTTCCTTCACCCAAGAATGGCATCCATTATATAGGAGTTGAATCATAACAACTATAGGATATTTTTTAGGATACGATGGGATCAAGTGAGTGTTTAGCTGAACCAAAAAGATTTACCTTGGATAGTGGGTAGCTCGAACCAACCTATAACCATCTGAAATTTCCCAGAAACCACCTTTAAAAATAATGCATGATAGTTGTAACTACTTGGTCGCCCCCCCATAAATGAGCACGAGGCAAGGTTATCACTCCCCTATAACTAGGAAAGGAGTGATGATCAAGGTTTATCCCCCTCTCCATATGGGAAGGGGGAGGATGATCCTCAAAAAAGGCCAAAAATGCAAGGTGAAAGACAGTTGTTTGACCTCCAAATGATATGTTTCACTTCCAACATGTTTAGGGATTATGAAAAACACTCCCTCATGGTGATGAAATTACGACACTTAAGTTCTCACTTAGTAAAGTGTGACACCTAAGTGCGACACTTGGTAGTGAAAAACATAGGTGTGTCTACAAATGCCACCTAAAGTGTGAGGTCATAAGAGAAACTAATGGCCAAAACACTTTAAAAAAATGTGTATGTAAGGATGCTAGAACAAGAGATCTAGGTGAAAGATAAAAACAAACATCAAACAATATATATGTATCATCCCTGAGGTAGGAATACCCATGCTCAGAATAAATTGACTCAAAGCATGGACACAACCAATACATTATAGATCCATGAAAGCACTGACTAAGGATACAATGTGGATCCATACCTTCCATGACGTGATCAGTTCGTAGTCTTGAAACAATACACAATGGAGTTACGATATGAAAAAAACATAACCACGGACCAATACAAAGTGGATCTATGTGACAACATATACATCAGTGAGATATCCAACATGATGGCCATATTGGAATCTTCTAAGTACTCAAATAATATACATTGCAACCAGGGTGAGGCACGTAATAGAGGTGGGTTCCTGAGGAGTTCCCAAGGCCTTTGTCTCTATCCTAAAATGGTATGATTCTAGCCATGTGAATGGGTGTGCTAATGTCAAAAATGGTAGAAATCACTTGATTACCAATCATTGATGTATATTTTTAACAAGTGTGAGGGAAATCACCAATGATGACAATGAATCCCAAGGTACCCTAGTACATTCCAACGAATGTGAATAAATGAGATAAAGTCAAACATTTGTGGAATCATTTGATCAAAGGTCAATGATGTAAATCTACTGTCAAAATTGAGGAGACATACCATTGGGGCATGCAAGTTCCAAGGTATTGATTGGTTTCTAATTCTAATTCTCAGATAATGTGTTGAATTCAATAGGAACAAACTCGTCGAAGGAGGGACATACTGTGTCCCCCTCATCTACATGAAACTAACATGAGAAAGTGATGTAAGATAATATATCAAATGAGCATGAAATGACACGAGGATGAAGGTTGGTAATAATGTAGAGTGGTTGATTTTAGCTGAAAATTCCCTTGAACATTGTGAGGCAGGAGAAATGACTTGGCTTCATTGACTTGATGAGATATAGACCAAAATATAGTGAGACAATAACTGGGTCACTCTTAAGGTGGTTTGAAGAAGTATAATGACTCATAGGATTGGTATGAAGTATGCATCTTGTCTTACCCAACTGTAAGACAAGATGCAAATGGGTGCCATGTTCAAGGGCGACAACAAACAAATTTCATAATGCTTTCCAAAAACCTGACCCACTTCCCTCAAATTTTACCCCACCATGAATGACGAGTACCTCTTTGTTTTTTAACGAGCTTGAGGAGGATAATATATGTTCGATATAGCTCATCTTCGATGAGTCCCTCGTCACATGTTTAATGAACCTGAAGAAGGATGGGTTTGATCCCATAGGGGTCCTTCAATGTATAATTTTACGAGCCCAAAGAAGGTAGACTCAACAGTCTTTTCACGTTTCAAGAGTCTGAAAAGAACTTATAGAAGATTCCAAGGGTATTATTTTTTGTAAATTTAGTCCCCCGAGCCCAAAAACATATAAAATAATACAAGGGATAACTCTTCTAGCCAAGGTTGATTAGAGTATTCCTTTTTTGTAACTAGTCTTATGAGACGGAAAAAAGGAAAATATACCACTCAAAAGATGACTCTTTGTTGTTTAATGAGCTCGAAGAAGGACAGACCATGCTCTCATAAACAAGGTCACCGATAAAGAAAAAGTATCGCCTCCTAAAGTCCTGCACAAGTAGGCCATGACTCCATGAAAATAAGGTCAGAAACCCTCATAAATTTCATTAAATAGTGTTTACACTCAAAGAAATAACTTGTATGTAAGAAAAGAGGCAATGTGAACATAACAAAATAATTATTTTCAATGGATTAAAGAGAAACTAGTGAAAATACCTAGTCTATTTTACCTCTTAGTTTTGCCTTATTGAAATTTTCCCCTCTTTAGAGAAAATCTTGGAGTATTGATTGCAGGAGATCTAGGAGACAATTTCACGATCCATCTAAAGAAGTTTGGTCCTCTCATCATGCTCTTTCATTTTATTGTTCTCTTATGTCACTTTTGGCAATTTTAGGGTAGATTTGAGTTGATCTAGGGCTCTCCTGGTGCCCTAAGATGCCATCTCTCCCCAAATGAATCGTGAGGAGGGATAAAGTAGATTTCATCACCCTATTTGTAACTAGGGGTGAGAGACCATCACCATGTAAATCCCTCTAGGGGGGCGATAGGCATAGTTTTCTAAAAGGTTTTGCAAATAGATGATCAAGAAAGAAATGATTAGGATCAAACTTTGATAGACGATTCTTCTTATGATGCACAAGAAATTCTTGGAAAAAATTATTGAATGGAAAGAGAGAGAACATGACATAAAATACATGGCTTCTTTAAATGATCCAAACACCATAAAAACACTAATGGACAATGGTTTTCTTAAGTACTTCAAGACTCTGAGCATGAGAAAGAAAGTGCTTCTTTTGGACCATCCGATAAGGATGTGGGATGTAAATGAACAACTCTTTCATGTGGGTCCTCGTATTATTGATATCGAAATGGAGGACATATACTTCTTAATGGGGCTCTCCAAATGGGTGGCACCGATTATTTTTTATGGTCATCGAAGAACTGAAATGACAAATGAGGAATGCATAACACAATACTGTAAGGAAGGCACCCAAAAAAGTAGTGGAAATATTCCAATCAATTACATTACAGATCACCCATTACACATGATCATGTTCACTATTACAAAGCAAGAGGACAGCACAAGGCCTCATTTAGCTTCAAAATTTCATATGGCATATTCCATTGAATGTATTGAGCCTAGAGTGTTTAACTGGTGTGGGGGTTTGTTGGTGAATTTGAAAGATAAAATCACCAAGTGCAAGATAGGGAGGAAGAAATAGTTTGGATATGGATCCATTCTGGTATCATTCTGCTTAGAGTGGGTGCCTTTGATGCGCCTAGGGATAGAGATGCATGTCGATCTCGTCTGAGCCATGAATGGAGAAATGGACTAGTCTTATGTCTTGGTTAGGGGGTGGTCCCCAGATTTTATCATTTGATGTTGGATTATTCGCATGGTGGTGAGATCATATCCCTATGATTGAGGACTTCCCATATGATGAGATATGTTTCAGAGGTGAAATGGATCTAGTGATTCTTTATGGAGCACGGTGGGATGTGACAGGTATGTCTTCAAAGAATGTGACCTTGTAACATATTTGTTTTGGATCCTTGATATATATATATATATATATATATATATATATATATATATATATATATATATATATATTGTTGTACAAATGGGATCTAAACGTGTTTTTGTTTTTGTTCCATAGATCAAGGAGAAATGAAGTTGGTAGGAATGTTATCATTACATGGATGTGGAGAGACACATCAGATGAAGGAATTCTATGTCGAAGGGCTTCGTGACATGGAAAGGAACCTGAGCGGACTCACCATAGGTGTCCCTGTGATTCAGATGTGGGGTATTACTTACCTTATCCATTGGAACAAAATGGGATTACTTGAGGGAATTAATCATTTTGATCTAGGTGGATATCGGTGGCCACCCACCTTTTCCGACTAGCTCAAAATAGTTTTTTGGCAATTTTGGCAATTTACTATTTTTAGCAGTTTTTAACTTCCACGGTCATTTTTTAGGGCCTAAATGAATTTTTTTTGGGATAGACCCAACTCAGTGATATCTAAAGGCATAATTTAGCCCCCAAAATTAATCTCCTTGATAATACCTTTCCAACGGGCTATCATACGCCTAAAACGGAGATCGTATGCAAAAGTTACGACCTCGGGAAGTTAATGTACTAACTTACCCAAATGGGGCCCACATGAATTTTGGCGCTTCATCTCCTAGGGTTAGGTTTTTGGCATTCCTGTTTATTGTAAAAATTCCTTCAGAGCCTCATTATAATCATATTCATGCAAATGCAAGTAGCCGTCACATCTCTTCTCATAGATAAGTTGCCACCATTCTAGCAAGTCTTTCACTCTATATTTTTACACTCTCTGTACATTTCTTTCATTAGTAGAAATAGTGTATTACTATATATCTCTGTTTATGGTTTCATCTCTGATACATTTCTATTATATTATTGAATATTTGCAATATCTCTGTGCATTTCTTGATTATATCTCCGCTCTCATTTTGTGCTGAAAATAATCCAGATCAGTGGTATCCGAGCAGGTTGCTCTTGATCATTTTTCAGTGCATGTCCCCGACGAGGTGCGAGTATATAAATTTGGGTATCGAGCTTGTCTCTCTTGAATACAATTTATCTTGCACATCCAAGAAACCCTCAATGGTGGAAGAAAAGAAGAACTATGGAGTAGATGATCCTATCAGTCTGTTGCTTGAGAAATCTCTCATGCGACAGAGGGACAAAATGATGGAGAATTTTTCCCACATCCTTCAACGCCTCTCGATAGCATCAGGTGCATATTCATCAAGATTCCACTTTGGAGGCACCTTGCATTTTAAGGTACAGGTCAATTTTGATATTCCTATATTTGAAGGTCAGATAGATGTGGATGCCCTAGATAAATGGTTAAATTTGTTAGAAGGTTATTTCTCTGTTCACAATTTTTTCGACAGAGAAAAGATCACCTTTTCACTCTTTAAATATCTCCCTCGTGTCAAACATTGGTGGGAAACTTACTGGGAGAAAAGTTCCACATAGGAGTCTAGAATATATGGGGTCGAGCCCACTTGGGATTTTTGTGTGGATGCGGTAAAGGAACAATATTACCTTGTTGGAAACTATGAAGACCAGTACATGAGATGGAACACACTACGGCAAGAGAGGGGCCAAGAAGTTTTGAAGTTCACCAATACCTTCCATACCTTGTGCACCAAGTTGGGTATCAAATACTTTGAACGACATTTGGTTCTGAAATACCGTGGGGCTCTACACAGATACATTCAAACTGAAATGGATTTTTTGGATATCTCATCACTCGATGTTGCCTATCGATATGCTGTTAAAATCAAGCAAAAATTTAAGCACTAGAACAAACGAGAGTTCAGGTCTGAAAATTCGCAACAACCAAAGTATGACAAACAGTCTCCCAAAAACCAATCCAAGCCACATGAAAATAAGGGTCACAGGAAGACAAAGAAGGACATCGTAAAATGGTGTGATTTCCACAAAATCCCCTGGCACATCACCAATGAATTTCTCTCAAAATAGTCATTGGTATCCGAGATCAAAGACAAGGAGCCGAACCCTGATTCAAAATCTAATTCTAAAAATACTGGTAAAGGACAGATCATTGACGCAAACCCTACTACTATTGTCATGACCGAAACAATTCAACCAAAAGAACCAACAGTTCCTGAAGAGGGGGAGCTCCTTTTTCATTCACAGATGTGGGTGAAGGGGACCCCACTGCATTTTATTGTTTATAGAGGAAGCCAGAAGAACCTCATCTTAGCAAAGGTTGTCAAACAGTTGGGATTGTAGACACCACCACACTCGCAACCATACAACATTGGGTGGCTTCGCCAAGGACAAGATATTCATGTTAGCCAACAGTGTCGATTATCATATGGCATCCAATCCTTCAAGGATGAGGTATTATGTGATGTTTCCCTATTGGATTTCTGTGATGTTCTCTTGGGCCAACCATATATGTGGAGATGCCATGTTGTTTATGAGTCTTGACCCTGTAGTGTCATTGTTACTTTGGGAGGTCATCTCTACAGAATAACAATGTTATTTTCGACTATTGTTCCACCTAAAAAGTGTCGCAAGGTAGCATCTCATACTACAAAATTCATCTTCTTCACAATCTGTTCAAAAAGAGAACAAAAGGACATTGTAACCACTACATCCTTGCCCCAAGCACCTTCTATCCAACAGAATAAGGTCGAAAACACTGCAGCAAAGCGCAACGATTCCTTCTGTACACCATCATCTCATGTATCTCGACTTGTTGAACAGCCTCAGCCTCAACAGGTTCATGAAAGACTTCCACAAACTTAGCAGTGCGACGTCTCCAGCAAGGAAAGAAACTCACCAAGATGTAGATTCGGCAAACGCTTTTCCCTCTCCTCTGGGAACTCAATGCAATGGATACCATTGCTTCCTAAGGAGGGAATATTGACTCAGGTGGATATCAGTGGCCACCCACCTTTTCCGACTGGCTCAAAACAATTTTCTGGCAATTTTGGCAATTTACTATTTTTAGCATTTTTTTACTTCAGAGGCCATTTTTGAGGGCCTAAATGAATGTTTTTTGGGATCGACCTAACTCAATGATATCCAAAGGAATAATTGAGGCCCTGAAATAAATATCCTCGACAATACCTTTCCAATGGGCTATCATACGCCTAAAATGGAGATCGTATGCAAACGTTACGATCATGGGAAGTTAATGTACTAACTTACCCAAACAAGGCCCACATGACTTTTGGTGCTTCATCTCCTAGGGTTGGGTTTTTGGATGACTAGGATTTTTGGCATTCCTGTTTATTGTAAAAATGCCTTCAGAGCCTCATTGTAATCGTCTTCTTGCGAATGCGAGTATCCGTCACTTCTCTTTTCAGAGATAAGATGCCACCATTCTAGCAAGTCTTTTACTCTGTATTTTTACAGTCTCTGTACATTTATTTCATTAATAGAAATCATTTATTACTGTATATCTTTGTTTATGGTGGCATATCCGATACATTTATGTTATATTATTGAATATATGTGATATCTCTGTGCATTTCTTGATTATATCTCCACTCTCATTTTGTGCCGAAAATAATCCAGATCACATTTCTTATGACAAGTTGCTCGAGCAGCCATATGTTACCATGAGAATAATGTTCTAGAAGAAAATGAGTAGAGTCTCATGTTCTTGTATTGTCCTAGTTTTGTGATATATATATATGATGTATGGGAAATGTAGCATGGTTTTTTGTCCCAATGTACTTTTTGGACTTATGATGTGGAAAACATCTTGACATTATATATATATATATATATATATATATATAT
>ML821074.1:59572-85710 GCA_009831015.1 Picea engelmannii | reverse complement strand
GGAAAACGAATGTTATAAATCCAAATGTGCTTATTCGCAAAGTACCTTTTAAGTGTGATTAATTAAACCCTTAATCACAATCAGTGAATCTTAAATCTTTCGAAGTTTCGGGTTTTCCAGTAACAAAGTGTTCTTGAAATATAGGTCTACGAACTCTAGATTCCCTAGTTCTGAAAGTCTTAATCATGGCTAATCTTGATTAATTAAGGTTTTAATATAGATGATTAACATCCAATTTAAGATATTCTCTTTTCTCATTCGGGGGTTGCATACGACATATCTCTTGGGTACGTGATCCCCAAAATTCAGAAATGCGAAATCATAAACTCTAAAATAAATTCTAAAACTTGAATTAAGTCATTTTAAAACAATATTAGTAATCACTAAACTTCTTTCGGGCTTTGGGATTCGGTGTTTTAAGAAACAGTCATTTCGAAACTCCAAGTTGAAATTGCCGATATATGATAATATCCGTAACAGGACGGATTAAGATTTTTAAGTTTAAATGTGTATCTTTGAGCTTATCTTCTTCATTTAAAACATTAAAGTCTTACTTCCTATCTCAGTACATCCATTGAAAGATGAGTTAAAAGAACTACAAGCTCTACATGTCGAATTTTATTCTTATCTTTTACAATCACGAGTGAGTTGTTTTCATTCAGGCTTATAGATTTTATCGTTTGCAAACAAGTTTTCAATCTAGTGCGAATGATATGGCACCTAACAGGGTGTTATAACCCTAAATTTCACCATACATGCTTACCTGGCATTAGGCCAACTCATATCCCTTCATTGCCAAAACATCTGCTGAGAAACCTCTTTGAAAATCCTCTCAGGTAAAACCACACGCGCCCTAACCCACAAATGCATGCGTTGGAACGCTGGCAGGCCTAATACAGCCCGCGTTTACCTAACAAACACAAAAACAGTAAAGTTTCTGACAGGACAAAAAGCTATGGGTCAGTTAACTGAAACTCCCAGCCATGCATGGCCGAGAGTTCATCCAAAACCCTAGCTCCTTCTAGCCTATAAAAGAAAGGGTAGGGGTACTATTTGGAAGGGGAAAAATATAGCAAAGAAACTCTGCCCATTTGCCAAGTCCATTTGTCCCAACCCTCTAGCCTTTCCTCAAGCCTAAGGAGAATTAATGCAAAGCAGTTGGAGGACAAAGAAGAGGAGGAGCCCCGGATCAGGATCAAGGAGCGGTGGTCGGTCTCGACTTCTATTGTAAGTTGATTCATTTTGAAAATAATAAAAAGAATACTTTTCCTGTCCCAATGCATGAGTTATTGATGATTTATGTAATTTATGCTTAATTTCTAACCCTCAAGTAGAAAAATAGCATGCATGAGTAGTGTTTTTGTCTTGATTGCAAGTTAACTTTGGAAGGAGCAGCGTAAGGAAGCGGGAAAAGCGCAATGGAGGATCTACACCAAACATCAGTAAAAAGGTTAGTAGTTCCTTTCCATGCATGTGTCTTGAAAGAGGGGTTCAAGTTTTGGGTGGTAGGTTAAAAGGTCATTTCTTTAAGGTCAAAATCAGCATGCAAATCAAACCCTAGTTTGCTAGTCCGTAGGGTATTATTTCCCAACAACAGAATTGGCGACTCTGCTGGGGATGATACTCTTAGGGTTTCTGGATTTAGTTGAGGTTTTTGGGTAGTTTAAAGGATTAGATTTTCTATTTCTTTGTTTTTCTGTTTTCTGTTAGGTCAGAGCTAGTAGGGAACCTGGTTCTTTATACCAGTTTTTTCCTTGACTGTTGCTTGATGGTAATTATCGGGACACACAGAGGTACACGTGGCCTGCAGAAGGCCTGCACACATGTAACCCGCACCCTAACATTTTATAGCCCGCGTTTGAACGCCTGCTGTAGAGGTTTCAGTAGCGTGTAGGAGTCAGAGAGATTGAGAGGCAGTCCTCCTCTTCCCTGTCAGAATTATACATTCTTAGGGGGCTTTCTGGATCCTGTCTGAGTCTTGTTGGTTCGTAGTCTTGTCTCAGTTTGCTTTATTGCATTTGGTTATTCATTGTAATTATTTTTCTTTTCTGTTGGAAGAAGCATCCAAGCCTTCAAGAGACCATGGTTGTCAATACCAAAGGCCTCTTCCAGATTTGGGTTGTCTGTGTTTAGTTTTTCTTGGATTTTATACCTACACGCGGACTGTGCCAGTTCAGCCCGCGGGTACCCGCGCACTGTTATAGCTCAGCACGCGTTTGCACGCGTGATGTTTCAGTGACAGTAGCGGGCTTGACAGGTTGCTTTTCAATCAGGGTGGGGCAGTCATCCCCTCCTGTGGTGAGAAGTGTTCCTCTCAGGAGTTTGAGTCTAGGGTTGCACAGTCAGTAGGTTAGGGCCTCTTATCCTTATCTGGTTTTTTCTTAGTTGATGTTGGATATAAAAGATAAAAAATAAAAAATTGTGTTTCATGGTTTTTAGACAAGCATAAGAGTCGGTGCTTTCTTGATTTCCATTGTGTGTCTTTTCTCTGGTTCTTTGCGATCTATGCTTTAAGCCAGAATTTTATTTTGTTTTCTTGGTTTTGTGCTTGTCGGCATTTTCCCTTTGTTTCTTCATTTAGCACTCAAATAAAAAAAATATATATCGCTTTTTCATTTTCTTCTTTGTTTGAAGATTGTGTTGTTGCATCAATAGCTAGGGAGAAGTCTTTTTGTTCATAAGTTTTGGCAGTTCATTTAGAGAATAAGTAGCTCATAGTTGAGAGAAAATTCCTTTATGTTTGCTGCATGAAATCTTAGCAAAATTGAAAAGAAAAAGAAGTCTTTCTTTGTGAAAAGTTGTTGATTTTTGCATTCAGTAAAAGTTTTTGTTTCTGGCATTTTTCCTTTGTTTTTGCTTTGAGTCTTTACACACCATCAGTTTCACTTTCATACCTTGTGACGTAAAAAATCCCATAAAAGAAACGTTAATTTAAAATCTATTAGACCTTTTGTTTGTAGGGTTCATACACTAGCTCAGGACCGGGGCCTTGGAATAGGTTGGAGAGGAAACTCTCCAAGGCCACTCAAAACCAAACATTGGAGTCTGTAATAGAGAGTGTATAAGTCCAGTTATGTGGAAGTTATTCGGGACCTCCCTCTAACACAGGGGATAAACATGAGGTCGCGTAAGGAAAGGTAGCGGAGATAACCCCTCCAAAGCCGGACCGAGCGTAGTGGAGAACACATATCGAGGATTTGTCTTGGGATTCCGTCGTTTGCATTTGCCACAGGGGCTTCGTGGATCTCGAATCCATTCGAGGTCCTTAGTTGTCTTCCAGACCATTTTCTCTCGATACCCTTGACAGTTTTCGGGCTTGATACCCTGCTCATTGTGGTCTACCCGACTATCGACTGTACCCGCCTGGTGACTGTTCGCGTGCTGGCAAACTAGTTTCCAATCTTTTTAGGGACATACATAGGTGACTGCGGGGGTATACCGTGGTACCTAGGACATAAATCGGGCCATGCTTTGCTGAGTATACCCGGAGGGTGCTTCCGTTTTCGAGTTTCACTTGCACAGGTAAGTTGCTCTAGTGTTGGTTGTTGTAACTGTTCTTCAAAATAGTTAGTGATTGCTTGTCTTATCTCTTAGGGGATTCTTTTTTAGTGCGTGTTACTGTTTGGATCGTGTAGAATACCTTAGCGTGTCTTGGATATTCTCACACAGTGGAGGATCCCGAGCTCTGCCGGTCACAAAGGCTCTTGGGCCTGCCATCGGTTGTACTGGAGCCACCCCCGCCACCATTGAGGCAGAAGCTAGACCAACAAGGGTCTTTCGAAGCAACCAGGCTACAAACCATTGTGCCCGAACAACTCCCAGAGGAATCAACTGCCAATATTGGTTCGGTTGAAACCCCAACCACTGATACTTGGCCGTAATTTATTGTGCCAATTCAATTTTACGAACGCCTGTCAATGCCTCACACAACTATGGAAACAAACGTTGTTACTTCCTCTGGGAATCCTTCCATTCCCACCACCGTTGCTACCATAGGAGAAGCATCTCCTAACTTGTCGTTGTCGGTCTGGGCCACCACGGTCTTGGCCGCAACTACGTCACATAGTGGACCGACCCCTTCTATCGCAGCGGCCACAAATCCCTTCACACCTAGTGCGACAGGCTCTCCGTTTTCATACGGGATGCCTAGTTCGGGCACAAGTCCTACACTCACTCACTCCACTTTACAAACTTTGGGTCTGGGGTCAGGGAGCTCTAACGCTCCTCTGCAAGGTCAACTTGGGCACATTCCTATCCCTTTTAATGCTTTTCCTTACTCTGGAGGTCATATCTCTCCTTCGTCCCCTTTGCTTGTTGGCCTGCATCAACAGTCCATCGGGAAGCCTGCACACACGAGTTCATTTGGAGCCGGGAGTCAAGGAACACCTTGGCAAACTCTGTCGGTAGGTTCGTCACCGTTTGTTTGGAATGGGACGTTTGGTAACAACACTTTCGCATCCACTGCTTTCCCATCTAGGGGAACTCCCATCTTTGGACAGTCTACTCCAGCGCAGAGTACTATTCCTGTGTCAGGGGCACATATAGCACGACCTTGGAACTCAGGACAAGGATCCATTCCTTCCTCTGGAATGTCATTCTGGGGTAATTCTTTCCATAGTCAATGGAACCCTGGATAGACTTCTTTGCCTCTCCCATCAAGACCGGCATGGGGTAATCCTTCCCAAAGTCCGTCAAACACGATGAATGCCCAACATCCTATGTCCTTTATGGGGAATCATCCGATGATGTCTCCACAGATGCAAAACCCTTACGCTGGTCAGGGCCATGGTTTCTACTAGAATCCGGGCGAGCAGCCAAACTTTTCTTGGCAACCTGGTGCTAGTCAAACTCTAGGACCCTTTTTTCTAGGCTATCAACAGCAACCCAAACTACCATTCCTGGCAATGTTACACTTGCCAGATTTGACACGGTTATTAAATGATCCTATTTTTCACGATCCACATTGGCCTCCTATGCCAACGAAGTTGCCTTTGGACATTCCAAAGTTCGAGGCCAAGCCTAACGAAGACCCAGGTGATCACGTGACTACCTTCCATCTTTGGTGTTCATCTAACTCATTGAAAGATGACTCCATCCAGTTGCGATTTTTTCAACGCACTCTTATCGAGAGTGCTGCGAAATGGTACATCGAGCTTGACCACTCACGGTATTCTTCTTTTGGTGAACTGGCTATGGCCTTCCTTAACCATTTCCAGTTACCTGTGAGATACGACGCGGGCACGGAGCTGCTCGCTAATTTCAAACAGACGACAGTGGACCATATCTCTGATCATATTCGAGAGTGGAGACGCCGAAAGAGTCTCATCAAAGTACCAGTTCCACCAACATTCCTTCTTGAGTGGTTCCTCAAGTCTTTAGTCCCTCAATTATCCAAAGACATCGCGACTTTGGGAGTTTTCTCTAAAGAATATGCCATCATGAGGGCTCAGCAGTTTGAGCTCATCTATTCTCAATCTGGTTTATTATACAACATCCTGCCAGATGCACCACAATCAATAATGGATAAAACTAGACAGAGAGTTGTACCACATGCCGATGGTATCGTTGGTTCGGCACAAACCAAGCTCGTTGATCAATTGACAAAACAATTGCAATAGTTATCTATACAACACTCAACGACCAGCCAGACTACTGCTTTGGCTGATCCTCCTACCCAAACGTCGGAAGTACATTCCGTGCAGACGACTAACCCAAAGGCCACTTAATAGCCTGAAGGGAAGAAAAAACAACACAAAAAGGGTAAGGGGGATAAAAAACCCACTGATAATGATGGCGATGGCACCACCGAAAAATGGAAGGCGAGGTATCCGTGCAACTTATGTGCGGAAGACCACCCGACCCATCTATGCCCTCGACTTGCAGAGGCCTAAAAGTTTGTCACACAGCAATAGCAAGCCGTGTTGACTAATCCCTTTTAGCATGGGCAAAATTTAACTCAAGCCTCTACAAGTGCCGAAGGGGGCAGCCAAGAAACCTACCCTCCCCCGAACAATTCCTCTGTCGTGAACGTATATATGGTTAGGGTGATGCTTTAATAACGACTAGAGCGCACGACTATAGTAAACCAAGCACCTCTGAGAAGGGTAAAGAAGCTGAGATCCCATCTCTTCCTCTACAGATCGAGAATACGTTGGGTGAAACAATGACACGCATTCCAAAGGGTGCATTTAAGAAAGCTTCTCACAACTCAAACGCAAGGGCCGCCCAGAACTACTCTGTGGTGGAAGATTTATCCCAAACCCCTTGTGCGATGTCCGCTTTGGAGGTCCTTCAAAGTTTCCCTGCTCAGAGGAAAGCCTTGTTGACTGCTTTAGGCTCTACTGAGACTTGTAACCCAGGTACCATCATGTTAGATACGATAGACTTGAAACCTCGTCTGCCTTACCACATCGCGTTTCAGATAGTAGTGGCTCATCCCATGAAAACTTTTACACAGAATATCTTCCGCACGGTGGTCGACGAGGGCGCTTCGACTTGCGTCATGTTGTTAGCATGCTGGAAAGCCATTAGTTAGCCAGCTTTGTCTCCATCACCTACTCTCCTTACTGCATTCGACGATCGTTCTTTCCGACCACATGGCATCGTTCCTTGTTTCCCTGTGCAGTTAGGAGGGAATACCATGTGCGTTGAAGTAGAGGTAGTCGATGCTCCCCTCGACTATAACCTCTTGTTAGGTCGGAGTTGGAATTATGCTATGCAAGTTGTGGTTGCTACAGTTTTCCGATTCTTGTTGTTTCCACATGAGGGTCGGATAGTGACCATTGATCAATTGTCCTTCTCTAGGCCTAACCCAGCTTTGGGGGCATCCACGGTTCCCATGATTGATAATCCTCAGACTAGTGTCGTTAACGTAGGAGTTGGTTTGTGCCCATCCTTGATGGATACCTTTGATTACCCACCTCCTCATAACGATGTCAAGTTTATACCGAATCACCACAAGGCTGAGATTTTTCATGTTTCATCATTCCGCATGACTTACTTTGAGGATCCATGGATTCTTCCTTCCCCATCAGCCACGATGGATGAGACAGGGCACTCCGGCATGTCCATGCTCTTGTCGGCTGCTGAAGTAGCATACTCTTTAGTCCAGTAAGCTTTAGCTAACCCTGATCTGACTCCCGCACAAGAGTTGGATCCACTTCCAGAGCCTATTTGGGCTCAGGGTTCTCTTGCTACCATCGATTCGTTAGACTTAGTCTTGCCTTCTGACGAAGCAGTAATCAAAGAAATGACTAGTCTGGACAAACCTTGGGATGATCTTCATCACAGATCATATTTCCTCCCAGAGTTACGCCGAATCGAGGCAGGACAATTCACTATCACCATGACGGGAGATCAGTCGTGTCCTATTAACCTCTTAGCTACACAGGAAATTTATGCTGAGGGCAATATGGCGACTATCGTTGAAACTATACCTATTGATATATCTCGAAACCATGGCATCGTGGAGAATGTATTCGTTGGGGCGGATTTCTCCCTCGAAGAGATTCAAATTTACACAGATCTTTTCAAAGAATTTCGTGACGTTTTTGCCTGGTCTTATGAGGAAATGCCAGGTATCGATCCAAAAATAGTTGAACATGAAATCACAACGTATCCTGATGTTAAGCCTGTGTGAAAAAAAATTCGTCCAGTTAATCCTAAGAAGGCACTAGCCATTAAGATTGAGGTTGAGAAATTTCTCAAGGCATGGTTCATTTACCCTATCCATTTGACTCAATGGGTGTCAAACCCCGTGTCGGTCGATAAAAAACAAGGCATGATTCGTGTGTGTACCGATTTCCGTGATTTGAACAAGGCATGTCCAAAAGATAATTATCCAACCCCATTCATTGACCAGATCATTTATGAATGTGTCGGTTGTGAAGCCTTTTCGTTCATGGATGGTTTTTCAGGCTATAATCAAATTCAAATCAAACCTGAGGACCAACACAAAACAACATTCATTTGTCCATGGGGTACATTCGCCTATCATGAGATGCCTTTTGGCCTCAAGAATGTTGGAGCCACTTTCTAGTGGGCCATGTCTTTTTCATTTCATGACCTCAAACATATAGTCGAGGCCTATCTGGATGATTTAGCATTGCGTTCTCGCAAGCGAAAGGATCATCCTATGCACCTCCGACTAATCTTCGAACGCTGTCGCTACTTCAGGATTCACTTGAATCCAAACAAGTGCAGATTTTGCATCACATCAAGACGTTTGTTAGGTTTAATCATTTCAACAATAGAGATCATGGTGGATCCTCTTAAGGTGGAGGCAATAATCCAGTTGCCCCCCCCACGCACAATCTTACAGCTTCAACGTCTTCAAGGCAAGGCAAACTTCTTACGATGCTTCATCGCCAACTATGCTGAAATCACCAAGGGATTTATGCGTTTACTTAAGAAAGATGTTCTTTTTCTTTGGGACAAGGCTTCTCAATGCTCTTTCGACACATTAAAACACGCCCTCACAACCGTGCCTCTGCTACGGCCACCTAATTATAACAAGGATTTCCTATTATATTTGGTTGTCACAAAGTCAACTATAGGCATGGTTTTAGTTCAGGAAGATGATTCGTTTTCAGAATACATAATATATTACCTGAGACGAGGACTCGTAGGACCGGAACTTAATTATTCCCATCTAGAAAACCTTCCATTGGCAGCAGTTCATGCTGTTCACCGGTTCCGTCACTATGTTATGTTTCACAAGACCACTGTCATTGCTGTCGTGAATCCATTCCAGTACATGTTGACAGGATGAGTTATCGAAAGAAAAATCAGTATATGGATGGTCATCCTCCAAGAGTTTGACTTAGACTTTGTTTCAGCAAAGTCCAAGAAGTCATTGGTCTTCATAGAACTTCTTTCGGAGCTTCCGGTTGAATCAGGGGACATTGTGCCTGAGGAATCACATATCTGGGGGGATATGTTTTTGATTGAAACTTCAGACCCCTGGTATGGAGATATATTGATCTATCTCCAGACTTTGAAGTGCCCCACCTCTGCTTCTCGTGATGAGCGTCGGAGGATACGCCATCAAACTAAGAATTATCTCATACTCAATGATACATTGTATCAGAGAGGTGTAGACTTCATCTTGCGTCGATGTCTCACTCATGAGGAGGTCATCATAGTGCTCAACGATTTTCATACAGGAGCTTGTGGCGGTCACTTATCTGGGTTGGCAACAACCCAAAATATTTTACGAGCAGGTTACTTTTGGCCCACACTTATCAAATATTGTATCAAGTTGGTCAAGAAGTGCCATCTGTGCCAAATCTTCTCACAGAAGATGAGGGCACATCCAGCTCCTATGTTTCCTATAATCACAGTTAGTCCCTTCACTAAGTGGGGGATTGATTACACTACATGCAACCCCCCGTCCGCCAGGGGGCACCGCTATATCATCGTAGCTGTCGACTACTTCACTAAGTGGGTTGAAGCTATGCCAATGTTTAAAGATGACGGAGAGACTACAGCTCTCTTCTTATTCAACCAGATTATAGCAAGGTTCAACATCCCGAGAGATATTGTCACTGACCATGGCAGTCACTTTCAAAATCAAATGATGACCGAGTTAACGTCAAAGCTTGGGTTATGGCAGGAACATTCATCACCTTACTACCCCCAAGCCAATGGGCAGGTGGAAGCTGTGAACAAAACGCTTAAGACGATTCTACAGTGAACTATCAACTCAGCCAAGTCAAACTAGCATTTGATGTTATACTCGGCATTATGGGCTTACCAAACATAAATTAAGACTGCAACCGGTTTCTCACCTTTCCAACTCGTTTACGGGCTGGAGGCAGTCTTGCCCATCGAATGTCAAATGACATCTCTGAAATTGGCAGTACAGTTATTTCCAGACACTTCTCCACTTGAAGAACGGTTAATACACCTTGAGCAGCTTGATGAACAGCATCGCGATGTGGCCCTAGCCAACAAGGCTCATAAACATAAGGTCAAGTGTCAATATGATAGGTCTGTTCATCCTCGGATTTTTTCTGAGGGCGACCTTGTCCAGGTCTATGACCAAGATAAGGACCCCCTGGGGGTAGGAAAGTTTAAACCCATGTGGTTCGGACCCTTCATTATTAAAGAGGTGTTAAAGAAGGGTGCTTATCATTTGGTCAATTTTGAAGGGAATGCTTTGGTGGAGCCTAGAAATGGGCTCTACCTCAAGAAGTATTACTCATAGAACGGTCACTGTGGGTAACTTTTTGTAACATATGTATAGTCTTTGTACTATTACTTTTTTACATTTCTTTTGAAAAACGTGTTATGGACATGTCATTGATGTTATCTTTCGTCAATATGGCAGATGTCAAGTGAGTCTAAAGTGTTCGTTAGGTATGCGGACGGTGCTAGTCGACACATGCGGAGGCTTGCCTTTGCAGCTTGGGTGATATTTACACCACAGGGTCAGTTGTTATCTGCCAGAGGAATATGCTTAGGTAACACCACAAATAATGTTGCTGAGTATAGTGCAGTTATTGAGTTGCTTCATGACGCTTTGTCATTGGGTATCTCTCGTCTCCAGGTCTATCTAGACGCTTAACTAGTTGTGTCGCAGCTAAACATAATATACCGGGTACATGACCCAACTTACACCGACGATTTCTTAGGGTACGTCTCTTGGAACACAACTTTGATTATATCACATATTAAATCACAGATACTCTAGCTAATCACATTTTAGATTGGCATCTTGCTCACATATAAAAAGATCATGAACATAAACATGTAAATACATTTTTGTACACATAATCCATAAGACACAAAAAGAGATAAAAAATCATATATAAACATCATAAAACCCTCAGAGTACATAGATGGGCGCAAATTCCTCAAAAGTGGGAACAATAACGAGTCATTGGGCTTATGCCCTCAAAAAATATATACATATTAGTGCTCGTGGCACATAAAAGTCTAAAGTCTGCTCAGGGCCTATGAGCCCTGTTATAATCATGTACAGCCTGGGATAAACGCATAAACAATCGGACCCATGTTCGAGGTGCCCCCACAACATGAGTCTGCATGGAGGGCGGCAGGTCCTCTATTTCTGCCATGGGAACTATGCGAGTGAGCGCAGTAAAGTTTCACTCAATCTGCCTCAGGACTCTCTCAGCCTCTCCTGATGGGAGGTTCCCGGCTACTATTGCTCATCCAGCGGCGGCAGCTGCGGCTTCTGGCTGTGGGCGACGCCTGTTCCGTGCATAGTCGGTAGGTCGTACGGGTCCCACATCTGCATGCAATAAACGTTCACCCATCAAAAACTATGGTATACAAAAACATGATATATATATCAAAAAGACATAAAAATTACATATGAAAACAAAAAAACTGTATAGGTGGAGACTTACCCATCTCCCCTCGCTCCTCACTAGGAGGAACTAGTATCGCTAGATCTCTGGAGAAGTCGATCCCCGCATATGGGTAGTCCTCTATAGCTGGGATCTGTCGTGATAGCCAAGAAAAAAAGTCATCGTCGAAGGCCTCCACGGACCTTCCACCACCCTATCACGGCAGTAACGCTGCCCATCTGCATAATGCGGGGAAAGTGGCCAGATGTCCTTGTACTGTCAGTCGAGGACTGAAACACGGAACTCTCTTGAAAAAGAATGAACACAGGATGGTCCCAAACCCGAAGTTCATGTGTGTCCATTGTCTGCAAGCTGTCAACTGACTCTTCATGAACTCTAACAATGTGGTACTCCAATCAAAAATGTGTGCATTCATGCACTGGATTGCACAGTTCATCTGTTCGCGCAAAGCCTGATGCATGGTTGCTGAGCTGGTAATCCACCTAATAAGCGATAGAATAGTCTGTAGGGTGAGGTTGGTAATCCTACTAACGGGTACCGAGGAAGTCCTATGATCGGTCCCAGCCACACAGTTCTCATCTATAAGCTCCGAGACTTTGGTCGGTCCCGCAGGAAAAGTCTGAAAGTTGACTGGTTCCCCTCTCCTCGAGAGGCCAGTCAAAAAGTAAATATCCTCGGTGGTGGGCACCAAGGATTGCCCCTCTAGAATGAACGCCTCTGCATCAGGGTGCCAGTAATCAACCAGGGCATTCAGTAGCCTTGGTTGCGCGCGCATGAACGGACATAAAAAGAATTTCACTAAACCACACTGTGTCAGCACGGCCACAACGTTCGGATCTGCAGCCACTAACTCATTGGCAGCCTCGTGCTCCCTCTCCCTCCACTGAACATACATTCTGCCAACACAACAAAGCAAAAAAGGAGGGTCAATACTTTTAATTGTGGTTTTTCACCGCGCGGGGGGGGGTACCCGCGGCCTGTAGAGGTGACAGACGCGGGTACCTGCGGGCAGGCTTTTCTTTTCCTGTAGGTACCCGCAGGCTATCCTTGGACAGCCCGCGTTTGCCTAGGGCCAAACTTTTTGAGGTCGACGCCCACCCCCAAAATCAACTAAAAAGCTATAAAAGAAGTATTGAATAGCTAGGCAAGGGAGTTTGTACTTACTTGGTCCAAGCAGAAGTCTGTTTCTTCCACTGTAGCTCTTGGAATCATAATCTTTGGAAAAGGGGGTCTTTTGGCTCCAGAGTCAATTTCCAAATCAGCAATGGTGATAATGAGCTGCCAGCTTCTATTTATAGACTTTTTGGCCTCTTTTTGTCACTTTTTTGGGCCCCTTTATCAATTTCTTTATACCAAAAACCATTTAGAGTGATCCAGGAGTTATATGGGAGGGATTTGATCAGGTATTGGGACAATTTTTATTGAGTTTCGAAAAATTCAGAAAATTATTGACGGTCCATAAAAAAAAATTATTTTTCAAAAATCAACTTGAGCATATAGGGTAGGATTTCATCCCAACTGTTGCATCTCGTTGCCTTTTGTTCTTATGATATAGGATCGATCCCATCCGGTTGTGACACGGAACCTTCATATCTACTCTATAAGTGTCGCAACTTGGCGGTAGAGCTTACCAAAACATGGATGCCCTAGGTAGGTCCTAGTTGCATTATGGTGTCCATGTCGTTTCTAACAACACTGTAGGCTCGGGAGTCCATATAGTCTTTCCTGAATATGAGTTTGAGCCTCATTTGCATGGGCCTTTTTCACTCTTTGACTTACCCTCCAGACTCCCAAAACATAACGGGTCTCCTTTTAATCCTTTTTCAGAACCTCTAAACATGAAAAGATTGTCGAGCGATCTTGTGGCTGTTCATGCTTGTTAAACTGAAATTTGAAGTCACGTTTGTCTGGCGGTAGTTTACCCCTTTTTTCAGTCCGTACGGTCAACTATACGAACAAAGGAATACTCTATTGAATTATCATTCTTTATAAGAGTATCCTCAGGTATAATTTTATTCCTTTTTCGGGCCTGAGGGACTAAATTTACGAAAAAGAAACCCCCCCCGGAGTCCATAGTTAAGCTCTTTTCAGACTCCCTAAAATTGAAAAGATCGTCGAGTGACCTTATTCTTTCACACTCATTAAAATGGTCCAGAAGAACATTCCTGACGGAGTCCATAGTTAATCTTTTTTCAGACTCCTTAAAAGTGAAAAAATAGCCGAGTGATCTTGTCTTTTTCACACTCGTTAAAATGGTTTTGAATCGACGTCTAATCGGTGCTAGTTTACCCCTTTTTCGAACCGACTAGACTATTGACGAAAAAGGTACCCCAATGGAGTTTCCTTTTATGATTTTTTCAGACTCTCTAAATATGAAAAAACCACCGAGCGTCCCTTCTCTGGGCTCGTTAAATTTACATCGAAGGACGTTACCATTGTGTGTTCTATCAACCGCATTTGCACACCTTACCCATCAACCTTGTAACAGTTTGCTTCTGCGTCTTAACACCTTTGGCCACTGGAGGAGTTTTCCCGAGTATCATTTCCCTAGAACATCAGTCTTGTCCTTGTGCCTTGAGCTTGTATGTTTGCAGTACTCGTTCCTCCATTGTAACGTAATATTCCTTTATTATTTTTCACAAAACATCAAAAAGAACAAAAAAAATCAAATATACCCCAAAAAGAGGATGGGAAAAGTATTTTCTTTATTGGCAGCATAATGAGTCACCCTTGGATGAAGCACATCTGTTTGTTTGATCATCAAACTATGGGATGTAGTACGACCTTAGGAAGCTTTTGCTCACTATATAGAGTTGTTTCCTCCACCGTTTGGTTACTCTTCCAGACATATGGAGAGTTTGTGTTGCCTCCTGCTTCATAGACTTGTGATTAACATATATGATGCATGAGTCTTATCACTTGTCGTGCTATTTTCCAATGGAAGTTTGTCACTAAGCCTGAGTCAGCCCCTCTGCAATATGTCCCTTGTCCACATACCCGGCCATCCTGAACGTCCAATCAAGTCTTTGTTCGAAATCACTGAAGCCTTCAGTCCGATCATCAAGATTATCAAATCCATAACCGACGAGTCGTCGAAGACCTCTGGGTAGTGCAGTTGTACACTCATATTACACTCCTACCCGAGTTTAGAAGATTTTGAAGTTGTTGCTTGAGCTCTGAAGTACAACCATCAGGCCGAATCAGCTTCTGGGAGATGGATACTTTATATGTATATCTTTCTGATTTCGAGATGTAGCTCCGATGTGTATTATTCACGGCTACTCTTTATAGCTATTTGACATGGATCTACAGTGTATTTGATTGGTATCCATGGTTCTATCTTATCCCGAGCATGGGTATGCCCGCCTCGGTGAGACATTTTTTATTTTGCAGATGGCACCTCCTGATTCATGATTCTTGGGCTCACTCATTCAGCATATCAGTATAGATTGGTAAAGAATTGGTAATGTATTTCGGCCATCAGATGCTCTTCTGACCTCACACATTAGGGGGCATCTATTATAACCCTAAATTTCACCATACATGCTTACCTGGCATCAGGCCAACTCATATCCCTTCATTGCCAAAACATCTGCTGAGAAACCTCTTTGAAAATCCTCTCAGGTAAAACCACACACGCCCTAACCCACAACTGCACGCGTTGGAACGCTGGCAGGCCTACTACATCCCGTGTTTACCTAACAAAGCACAAAAATAGGAAATTTTCCGACGGGACAAAAAGCTATGGGTCAGTTAACTGAAACTCCTAGCCATGCATGGCCGAGAGTTCATCCAAAACCCTAGCTGCTTCTAGCCTATAAAAGAAGGGGTAGGGGTACTATTTGGAAGGGGGAAAATATAGCAAAGAAACTCTGCCCATTTTCCAAGTCCATTTGTCCCAACCCTTTAGCCTTTCCTCAAGCCTAAGGAGAATTAACACAAAGTAGTTGGAGGACAAAGAAGAGGAGGAGCCCAGGATCAGGATCAAGGAGTGGTGGCTGGTCTCAACTTCTATTGTAAGTTGATTCATTTTGAAAATAATAAAAAGAATACTTTTCCCGTCCCAGTGCATGAGTTATTGATGATTTATGTAATTTATGCTTAATTTCTAACCCTCAAGTAGAAAAATAGCATGCATGCGTAGTGTTTTTGTCTTGATTGCAAGTTAACTTTGGAAGGAGTAGCACAAGGAAGCGGGCAAAGTGCAACGGAGGATCTACACCAAACATCAGTAAAAAGGTTAGTAGTTCCTTTCCATGCACGTGTCTTGAAAGAGGGGTTCAAGTTTTGGATGGTAGGTTAAAAGTTCATTTCTTTAAGGTCAAAATCTGCATGCAAATCAGACCCTAGTTTTCTAGTCCATAGGGTATTATTTCCCAACAACAGAGGGTACCTAAGAAAGTTGAGGGAACTGCTAAAAGAAAAGTATGGAAGGAGATGTCATAGTTGATACCACACCCCATGCTGTTGATTCTATCAAATCTTGGAGAAAAATCTTCGAGAATCTAGATTACAAAATTAAGAACTTCCCGCATGATTCTGAGAATAAACTCTGGGACATAGCGGAGTCTAAACTTCACAAGATATCAGTACGCCCATGGCTCATGCCATATAATGATATGATATATTGGACCTTAGAGAAAGTAGACACGAAGACAAGGAGCATTATGGATAGCCATGAGGTCGTCATTGGTTCTTTCAGGCCGGAACATATACAAGTAATGTACATGCTACCCCCTAATCCTAAGTATACTTATAACACTGAATTCATAACCGAATTTCAAAGAAAGGAATGCACAGAGTCAAGTCAAACATACCCTGATATAATTAGAGGTTGGTGGGGAGTGCCAAAAAAGTTTAGGGTCGATACTCATGGGAAATATGCCACATCCTCACTAAATGAATACATGGTCTATGTAGCCATTATTCTTTCTAGACTCTTCAGAAAGAAAGGCCCCACTCATTTCCCTGCGGAATGGGTGCCTCTTCTTCGTGAAGCAGCTGAAGGTTTTAGTTTCAACTGGTACAAAATCCTATCAAACAATTTATCTAAGGAGGTAACAGAGTATCAAAACACAAATTCCAAGGGCCAACCAGTTGCCTTTTATATGTACACCTACATCATGGATGCCATATGCTTCATGAACCCTTTCCCTCTAATGAATTGGAGTTGGAACCCAACCTCAAATAAACCCATTCATGAATACCATTCTAAGTTGTGGGAGGAAAATGCTAAGGATTCCTTCTACAAATTTTTCCACTTCGTGGTGATTCCAGTGCACCAGATGTTGTATGGCTGTGAGCCTCCCCATATTTTTGAGTTAGTCATGGAAAGTCTCAAGGTCGTCGTTGATTGGTTTATAGAAGAAATTTTTTCCTACATTAGGGTTTTCAGATGTTCAATCCCACCCCACGCACTACCAAAATACCTCCCTGATACACTGGTATGCAAGGAGGTGTCTCATTAGATAGTAATAGGTGGCATCGAGAATGAACTAAAAATGGCCCAAAAGAGATTCTGGCCTATTTTCCCTGTGCAGGTCGGGAAATATTCACTACTCAATCTAGGGTATTCCAAGGTTGAGGCAGCTGCATTAGGAGAGATAAAGTTTCTAAATATCGATCACAGGAAATATGATCCCTATAAAATTGTGGGTAATCACCAAGTCAACTGCAATCTGGAAGAATACGGGCATGAACAATCCCCTTGTGACGATACATTTAGAGGAGTTATAAGTTATGATGAAGTGTTGGACAGGTTTCAATCTTTGTCACATAACTTGCAAAATAATTTCTTGAACTTCCAGAAACATCGGAGAAGTGGTTTGTCCCAGGTATTACTAGGAGAAGCATCAACTCAGCCTCCAAAACAAGGAAGCATACCCCCAGGTTTTGGATCAGCAGGGCAGGATAAAGAGAATACAAAGGAAATTCCAGAAGAGACCGAAAATTCCCCATGGAAAGAAGAATGTCAAAAATAAGAGAAATCAAGAATGGAAAAAGGGTCTCAGACACCCCCAGTGTCTAATAAACCAAATTCCCCTTCATCATCTACAATTCATGGTGATACCCCCAAAACAATAGAGGAGGTAAGATCTACAGAACTAGGTGTTCCTATCGCTTCTTTGACTCCATTACAATCCACTTTCAGTTTCCCTCAGTTGGGAGCCCTATATGTTAGTGACCTTGAGCCCATCTCCAGAGAAGAGATTCCTCCATCTGATTATTTTTTCAGTAAGAGGAGAAAGGCAGTGTTGAAGAAGGAAATGCATCAAAGGGGAAATGTCATGATAAAGAAGCACAAAATCATAGTAGATGAGAAAAAATTGGAAGAAGAAGATTTCACTACCAAAGTAGTTGGTTCTATGGGAGAATTCGCCACAGCTAAGCAGTTCACTGTTGAAAATATGAAAGCACATCTGATACAGAGAAACCTCATGATCGCTAATCTACAAGGCCAATTAAAGGAGAATGAAAAAAGGATTGAGGAAGGTATAAATAAAGGTCTAGACCAAGCTAGAGTCAGGGATAAGAAAGAGATTCAATCCCTGAAAACAAGCCTTAGCGAGATGGAAGAGAGAGTGCAGACAAGTCAAATGAAAGAAAAAATCATAAATCAATTACAAACAAAATTAAATTCAATAGAAGTTCTATTCATAGATCTGAAAGTTTTCCAGGCCCAGTCACTGGAAGTGCATACAGAGCTAGAAGTTGAACAATAGAAGTTGATTTCCAAGATAGAGATCATCCATAATTACTTCCATGAAGCAAGCAATTATTTTGATAACCTCATCCTGAAGGAAAAAGAAGCTAAAGCAACAAGGGTTGCCCTTCAAAGGGAAATCATATGTTCAACAAACGAAGAGACATCCAAAACTACAAAATTATCAGCCACAGAGCAAAGCAGAGGTGACATTATGCTCAAAGTATGGGAAGCCAACATAATGGAAAACAAAAGAATAATCAAAGAAATCAAAGACAATTGTGAAGAGGTTTTCGATCTCTTAGACAAAAGGTCATTAAACATCGGAAAGGAAAATTGCGCAGGTCTTCTAGGGCAGATAAATATTGCGAGACACCAATTAAAGTTTAAAGAAGATCTAAGTGATATCCAGACAGAAATTTCACAGCTAAAAGAAATGGATGTCACCTTGATCAATAGGTTGTTGATTCAGCCCAACTTAAAATTGCAGTCAATAAAGTTTGCAGATAAAAGAGTTGAAGACTATTTCCCAAAGATACAGAGAAAGGTATATCTATTTGAAGCAAAGGAGTTTCTAGAGCAAAAGAAGGAGAGTCTTCAACATAGCAATAAAGTACTAGTTTGAAAAGTGTAGCTATAAAAATAAAAGAAAGATAAAGAAAATCATGTAAAATAGTTTTCAGCTTATTTACGATAAATAGTTAGTTCCTAGAAATTAGAGATTCCCCAACCGCCAAGGATTGGAAATTTTGTATAAATGTAAATTTTCAGGACTAAGAATAGGCTTTTTGGGGTGGTCATTGTACGAGAGAAACTTTTTGCAGTGATTAATAAGAATGCAAAGTGGAGATTCCAGATCTTGGCAATCCTAAGCTATGTGTTCTCTTTGTTTTTCCTCATAGAATTTTTTCTTATGTGTATCTTTGATGAAATTTTAACTATAATTTAGCATAATATTTACTACTGGTTCAAAGTCATTGGATTATCTAATTATTTATAGTTTTTCCTCTGTACTTTCTGTCCGGAGGTTCAAGACTTGTAGATTATTTAGGTTGCAATGTTTTGTGTTTCATTAGAGTCCTCTTGTCTTTCATCTTTCCTCTTGTGAGATTCTTCCATGATTGATGCCTCATTTTTGTTAAATGGTTTTGTGTTTTTCACTCATCACTATCATGTCTTTAAAATCTAACTCAGGAACAAGAAACGACCTTTGATCTGTTGAATATTAATCCATGTTTGAAATATTTCTCTTATAATCAAAATCAGAAAGCAACACACTTTATTGAACACATTTTTAGACCTTCTTCCAACCGTTGTCCCTCATGACTGTGCCCGCCTTAAGACAACCTAACGTAGAACCCAACCTTTCTTATCAGACTAGCATTTCCCTAAACTTATGTAACACTATCTTGCAAACAACTAACACCTAGATTGAATTAGAACGTTCATGTGCAACCATTGAATGGGACATAAGCATCCAAGAAAACTGGCAAGCTCAATAGAGACAGTTAAGAAACCAACCATAGTGGTTATCCTTCAAAGACGACTTTGTCTACCTTAAATCTCTTTACTCATATCATATAATTTGACAATATAATTTAGAGACTTAAAGTTTAAACTCAAGAACAACATCTTTTTGGCGTCGTTGTCGGGGAGCGAAGAAATGCATCTTTTCCCTGGGAAGAATGACATTGACATTTTCTTTCTTTGATAGTGAAAAAAGATCAAAAACTTTTTAAGGATACCTTCATCTTTCACTTAGATACTCCACAATAAATAAGCTGGGTTTGAGCAGAAAGAATACCAGGAAGAACCCGGACAAAAAACAGACCTCGCCAGTTTCTGATCCGGAAAAGATTTTAAAATCACGAAGATCCCTTAGACAAATCGTTTCACCAAAACATACCATCTGTCAACCTAATTCTACACAGTCGAACGTTAGGGGAATAATTGAGAGATCCATCTCACTCCCCCTTTCAATCGATACGTTCTCTTTTGATGAAGTGCACACTCCTACTACCAAGTACTCTGACGAATGCCCTGTATATCCTCATTTAACCCCTGTTGATTCTCTGATATATTCATATTATGAGTCTGGAGAAACAAGTTATTTTATTCTTGGGCCTTCTTTATCAAGTTTCATGTGCCTTGATAATTAGTTCCCCACAACCTTTTTGTCACATTCAAGCACAACCCAAAATCTACCAAACTTTCATGAGCTTCCTCCTCATACACTCTGAATTTCAGCCTTAAATCCATCAATGGTTGCACGAGGAGGCGCGGGAGTTGGAGGCAGTGTTCCAGGTAGTGTCGCAAGAGGAGCAGTAGGTGGACAAGTACCACTCCTTGGAATCTTTTCTAAGGTAGCTGCTAGATATGCCCCTCTTGTCCTCCTAGTTCCCCTACACGACCTTCCTGAAAATTACATGAAAAGTCTTCCCAAATTCACAGGGGAAGGAGATTTAACCGCACAAGAACACATCAATTTATTTGACCAATTTGTTGACATCCTTGGAATCGAGCACGAATATGTCTACTCTAGACTCCTCATTCAGACTTTTGAAGGACAGGTGAGGACCTGGTTCCGACCCTGGCAGCGGGATGTGTAAGGTCTTACGAAGAACTTGAAAACTCTTTTATCAGACAATGGGGAGAAATGAGAGACCACCTCTATTACCTAACTGAATTTGGGGCTCTTAGAAAGAAAATCTCAGAATCAGTTCTTGAGTTCACTCAAAGGTTTAATAAGTTGTATAATAAAATCTCAGTCGACGTCAAACCTTCTCAACCCGCAGCGAAAGTAACTTTCGCTGGAGCCTTTGACCCCAATTTCTCTCTATTATTAAGAGAAAGGAGATCAGTAGATCTCACCAAGATGTAAGATGATGCCCTAGAAATTGAATCGAACATGATGGCATCAGGAAAACTAAAAGCCAAAGTAGAAACTGGGAACAAAGAAAATAGAAAATTCAAAGAACAAGTTGGATCCTCTAGATCAGGGAAATCCTCGGGAGATAAAATAGACAATATGGCTAGGATAATTAAAGAGCTATCAAATAAAATCTCAAAAATGAAACTCGATAAATCAAAAAGGGATCATTTTCCCAGGAAGGATTTCAGAAGGAATCTTGATCCTCAAGCCCCTCAAATATTGATTAAGAATGAGGATCAAAAAATCCCAACCCCCTTCAAGAGTGAAAACTTCATTGGAGGGGAAGACCTAGAAGATTTTGAAGAGTTAGACAAGGATATAAATAATATTGGTGATGATAGTCTACAACCCTATTTATCGAGACAAGATTATGAAAAATCCTTAAATAAATAAAATAGATTGGAAGACGACGTAAACAACAGTACTTTCGAAGATTTGACCTATCAGGGTATTGCAGATGATATAATGGCCGAACTTCACCAGAGGTACAATTTAAGACCTAGAAACAAGAGTCTTCCAACTGCCCCAATGAAAAGGATCCTGCCGAGGGGAGAAACTGACGAAGCGGCTCCAAAAACTGCTGAGAAGCAAACTGCGAAAACCAACACCGCTAACACGCAACCTGTCAAGCCAAAGTCAGTAGGAACACCCATCGTTAAAACATAGAAAACAAAGGTCCCTGTGAGTGAAACCAAATCCACACCACAAAAGAAAGTTGAAAAGAAGGGCATGGAGGCCCAAAACAAAATCAAGATTCCTATACCTCTTGTCGAACTGGAAAAAAACCCCATATACAGAAAACAAATTGCCAAGATGATTAGTTTTTCAGAAAACGAAATCTGAGTCGATGTCATTAACTTAGAAGATGACAAGCCAAACATAGTTGTCGGTCCACATTTTGAAGGCACCAAAGACATTGTCGCCCCCTTCTATATCACATTAACCTTGTTCGACCACCTACTCCATAACTTCATGCTAGATTTTGGAGCATCCCACAATGTAATGCCTAAAGCCATTATGGATAAATTGGGTCTCAAAATCACTAGGCCTTATGGAGATTTATATTCATTCAATTCAAGAAAAGTTAAATGTATAAGCATGATTAAAGACTTGGTGGTAAATCTGGCACAAATACCTGCAAAAAGAATTCTAATGGATGTAGTGGTTGTCAATATCCCTCCAAAGTATGGTATGTTGTTATCCAGGTCCAGGGGAATCAAGCTTGGAGGATCTCTCCATATTGACATGATGTATGCTATGATTCTAGTTTTTGGAGGACAGTTCACGCACCTATACAGAGAAACCAGGTTGGCATTCATAGTAAGTGATCCACACAACCCGAATAACTACCATGTATATGTTGTTGATCAAAATTTAGGTAATTGTATTTTATCCATTGATGATGATATTGATGTATGTATAGATGAAAGTTGTACAGAAAAGAAAACAGAAAAATTAAAAATTAAAAAGGATTTATATAGCACTGGTGTGTGGAAAATGTTTTTTGATGGCGCTTCATCCTACTTTGGAGCTAGAGCTGGGGCACTCCTTGTGGCTCCTGATAATCAATTCGTAATCCCATTTTCCTATAGGCTACAATGGAATGTAGACCACACTAATAATGTATGTGAGTATGAAGCCTTAGTGTTAGGGTTAGAAGCCGCTAGGAGAATGAAAATAAAAAACCTCGAAGTCTTTGGTGACGCCAAGCTAATAGTAAAACAGGTAAACCGACAGTACCAGGCCAAACATCCTAGGTTGAGGTCTTACAATAATTGTGTCTGGGATCTGATCGAAAATTTATTCTCCTCTGTCAAGGTTGACTACATTCCAAGAACCGAAAACCAACAAGTTGATGCGTTAGCCAAAGCAGCCTCAACATTCACACCCCCCACTGATTTTAAACTGAATTACCATATACAAATGAGACACATACCTTCCATACCAAATAACATACAACATTGGCAAGTTTTTGAGGACGATGAACAGTTTCGCAAATTTTTAGAATCAATAGATGAGTTTGTCGAAATGCATGCAGACCAAGAAAACCAAAATGATGGTATTTGGATCATGCAGGAAGGGGAGGACCCCCAAGAATTCCATGATAAAATCGCTAACCACCGAATGCTTGTTCTAAAAAATAACTTCCCACATGATTCTGAGAACAAACTTTGGGACATAGCAGAGTCTGAACTTCACAAGATAGCAGCACGCCCACGACTCATGCCATAAAATGATATGATATATTGGGCCTTAGAGAGAGCAGACATGAAGACAAGGAGAATTCTAGAAAATCATGGGGTCATCATCAGTTCTTTCAGGTCAGAACATATACAAGTAATGTACATGCTACCCCCTAATCCTAAGTATATTTATAATGTTGAATTCATAACCGAATTCCAAAGAAAGGAATGCACAGAGTCATGTCAGAAATACCCTGATATAATTAGAGGTTGGTGGGGAGTGCCAACAAAGTTCAGGGCCGATACTCATGGGAAATATGCCATAACCTCACTAAATGAATACATGTTCTATGTATCCATGATGCTTTGTAGACTCTTCGGAAAGAAAGGCCCCACTCATTTCCTTGCAGAATGGGTGCCTCTTCTTCATGAAGCAGCTGAAGGTTTTATTTTCAACTGGGACAAAATCCTATCAAACAATTTATCTAAGGAGGTAACAAAGTATCAAATCAAAAAGTCCAAGGGCCAACCAGTGGCCTTCTATATGTCCACCTACATCATGGACACCATATGCTTCATGACCCCTTTCCCTCTGATGAATTGGAGTTGGAACCCAACCTCAAATAAACCCATTCATGAATACCATTCTAAGTTGTGGGAAGAAAACGCTAAGGATTCCTTCTACAAATTTTTCCACTTTGTGGTGATTCCAGTGCACCAGATGTTGTATGACTGTGAGCCTCCCCGTATTTCTGAGTCATTCATGGAAAGTCTCAATGTTGTCACTGATTGGTTTATATAAGAAAATGTTTCCTACATTAGGTTTTTCGAATGTTCAATCCCTCCCCACTCACTACCAAAATACCTCTCTGATAAACTAGTATGCAGGGAGGTGGCTCATCAGATAGTAATAGGTGGCATCGGGAATGAACTAAAAATGGCCCAAAAGATATTTTGGTCTATTTTTCCTGTGCAGGTCGAGAAATATTCACTACTCAATCTAGGGAATTCCAAGGTTGAGGCAATTGCATTAGGAGAGATAAAGTTCCTAAATCTCAATCACAGGAAATATGATCCCTATAAAATTGTGGGTAATCACCAATTCAACTGCAATATGAAAGCATAAGAGCATGAACAGTCCCCTTGTGACGATATGTTCAGAGGATTTATAAGTTATGATGAAGTGCTAGCTAGGTTTCAATCTTTGTCACCTGACTTGCAAAACAATTTCCTGAACTTCTAGAAACATCAGAGAAGTGGTTTGCCTGAGGTATTACTAGGAGAAGCATCAAATCAGCCTCCAGAACAAGGAAGAATACCCCCAGGTTTTGGATCAGCAGGGCAGAATAAAGAGAATACAAAGGAAATTCCATAAGAGACCGAAAAGTCCCCACGGAAAGCAGAAGGTCAAAAGACAGAGAACTCAGTAATGGAAAAAGGGTCTCAAACACCCCCAATGTCTAATAAACCAAATTCCCCTTCATCATCTACAATTCATAGTGATACCCCCAAAACAACAGAGGAGCTAAGATCTACAGAACTAGGTGTTCCCATCCATTCCTTGAATCCATTACAATCCACTTTCAGTTTCCCCCAGCTGGGAGCCCTATATGTTAGATACCTTGAGCCCATATCCAAAGAAGAGATTCCTCCATCTGCTTATTTTTTCAGTAAGAAGAGAAAGGTAGTGTTGAAGCAGGAAATGCATCAAAGGGGAAATGCCATGATAAAGAAGCACAAAATCATAGTAGATGGGAAGAAATTGGAAGAAGAATATTTCTCTACCGAAGTAGCTGGTTCTATGGGAGCATTAGTCACAACTAACCAGTTCATTGTTGAAAATATGAAAGCACGTCTGAGACAGAGAAACCTCATGATCACTAATCTACAAGGCCAATTAAAGGAGAATGAAAAAAGGATTGAAGAAGGTATAAATAAAGGTCGGGACCAAGCCAAAGTCGGGGATAAGCAAGAGATTCAATCCCTGAAAACAAGCCTCGGCGAGATGGAAGAGTGAGTGCAAACAAGTCAAACACAAGAAGAAATCATAAATCAATTACAAACAAAATTAAAGTCAATAGAAGGTCTAGTCATAGATCTAAAAATTTTCCAGGCCCAGTCACTGGAAGTGAATACAGAGCTAGAAGTTGAACAGCGGAAGTTGATTTCCAAGATAGAGATCATCAAGAATTACTTCCATGAAGAAAGCAATTCTTTTGATAACCTCATCCTGAAGGAAAAAGAAGCTAAAGCAATAAGGGTTTCCCTTCAAAGGGCAATCATATGTTCAACGAACGAAGAGACATCCAAAACTACAAAATTATCAGCCAGAGAGAAAATCAGAGGTGACATTATGGTCAAAGTATGGTAAGCCAACATAATGGAAAACAAAAGAATAATTAAAGAAATCAAAGATGACTGCAAAGAGGTTTTCGATCTCTTAGACAAAATTTCATTAAACATCAGGAGGGACAATTGCACAGGGATTCTAGGGCAAATAAATATTGTGAGACACCAATTAAAGTTTAAAGAATATCTAAGTGATATCCAGACGAAGATTTCATAGCTAAAAGAAATGGATGTCACCTTGATCAATAGGTTGTTGATTCAGCCCAACTTAAAATTGCAGTCAATAAAGTTTGCAGATAAAAGAGTTGAAGACCATTTCCCAAAGATACAGAGAAAGCTATATCTATTCGAAGCAAAGGAGTTTCCAGTGCCTCCCAAAATGTTTGCACCTTTCCTCAACAAATGCATCGAATGTGTCAAAGCAAAAGAAGGAGAGTCTTCAACATAGCAATAAAGTACCAGTTTGAAAAGTGTATCTATAAAAATAAAAGAAAGATAAAGAAAATCATATAAAACAATTTTCAGCTTGTTTACGATAAATAGTTAGTTCCTAGAAATTAGAGATTCCCCAACCACCAAGGATTGGAAATTTTGTATAAATGTAAATTTTCAGGACTAAGAACAGGATTTTTTGGGTG